>CM037851.1:251134434-251165623 GCA_021234595.1 Delia radicum
GGGGATGGACCATATATGTAAACCTGTTCTTTATAATTTAAGGACCCCCTAACAAAAATCTGAAGTCAGAATAAAAATATATTCACAAACAAAAAGTCGTTAGTGAAAATGTTAAAAAAACATTTTAAACCCAAACAACACACAAAAATAATTTTTCTAAATTAAATTTAGAAAATAATTCTCTATATTTATAAATAATAATGCGTTGCTCCATGTGTGTTTGCACAAATGCAACACATATTAATTAACAAAAATGTGATTTATTTTGCTTTTCCGTCGCGCTTGTAAATAAGAAATTTGTGGAATAAGATATAGAAAAAGATATGCAAAAAAGGATAAAGTATCTGATAACGTTGTGTTATGTTCGCTACATTTTAAAATGATTCCATATAGTGTTATATTTTTTGAGATTCTACATATGCTACATTTTTTTAGATTCCATATAGTGGACCAAAATAATTTTCAAAACCTGTGGTAGAAGTGTAGACTTGGGCAATCTAGTGCGTTGAGTGATCGTTCCTTCTAGTTCAATTGATCTCAATGAACTAGGTCGCTCTTATAAAGGGTGTTTTTATAGAGGTATAAAACTTTGAAATGGAATAAAATAAAGATGAATTTTTTAAATTGTCATGAAATTTACTTTATTCGAAAGATAATTTATAATTTAAATATGACTTCTGGCATATGACCGCCACGGCTGGTTCGGACGTAGTCTAATCTGGAGGTCCAATTTTCGATGACTTTTTTCAATATTTGTGACCATATATTAGTAATAACGCGGCGAATGTTGTCCTCCAAGTGGTCAATCGTTTTGGGCTTATCGGCGTAGACTAGCGACTTCACATATCCCTACATAAAATAGTGAAGCGGCGTTAATTCGCACGGGTGCGAAACGTGAATCTATGCGGTTACCAAACGTTTCCTTCAATAAATCAATTGTGGCACGAGCTGTGTGACATGCTGTGCCGTCTTGTTGAAACCACAGCTCCTGCACATCATGGTTGTTCAATTGAATGAACGAAAAAGTAATTAATCATGGCTCTATAGGTCACCATTGACTGTAACGTTCTGACCAGCATCGTTTTTAAGGAAGTACGGACCAATGAAGCAAACCAAACAGTCAGTATTTCTTGATGTAACGGTGTCTCAACATACACTTGAGGATTATCATCAATCCAAATATGGCAGTTTTGTTTATTGACGTATTCATTTAACCAAAATGGAGGTAGTGGGCGATACGTATTTCGAACAGAACCATGATTTTCAAAATAAATTTGCACAATTTGGAAGCGTTGTTCAGGTGTCAGTCCAATGATGTTGAAATGCCAAACCAAACTAAACAAAAATCACTTGGCAGCTGACGAAATGGCCGCCCGTTAAAAAGATGTTGCCAACTTAAAGTTCTATACATGTATAAAAAACACCCTTTAGTTCAAACGATCTTTGATAATTTCGTTCAATCGTTCTTTAGATAGTTTGTTTGATAATTTTTAAGCGAATTATTAATATTAGACACTTCGTTTTAACATTAAAAAAAGTGGAGCTGGCAACATTGGAAAAAAAACAAAATTAAACTCAAAAGCAACATAAAGAAATGAAATATTACTTAATGACCAAAAAGAACGATAAGAGCGAAATACCTAAAAGAGCTGAAGATTGCGAACTAGTTCAAAGTAAAGACAAGTTGAAATGAACTAGATCGTTCACAAACTACACAACTCTATAGAAGTCAGTACAAACAGCTGAGTACAAACAGTTGAGTTACAGATCAAATTCGTTTTTCAGTCGCACTAGCCGTATGTGGAATCATCTACCTGCGCAGGTCTTTCCTGCAACTTATAATGTAGAAAAATTTAAGTCAAACGTCCACAAACACTACTCTCTCTTTTCTCCTCCCCATAACCTATTTTCCTGATATCAACACAATGCATTTGTAGGGAGCATCCCCTGAGTGTTGGTTCAATGTAAAAAAAAAATAACAGTGTTGCCATGTTTGAAGCCGTTCATCTTTCCCCACCTTTCATCTCTTCCCTATTCCATTTCCAGAGAAAGCAACACAATTATAAATAGGAAGAATTTCCTTTAAAAAAAAAAAAAAAATCCATATTTTTTCATTCAAAAATTATTCTTGGAATTGATTGTTTCAAAAACTTTCTGCGTTCACGCTCTCTTGTATAATCTTTATATAATTTTATATACTTTTGACAAATCATTTAACTCACCAATATCCAAATACAGTAGTTACTATCAAACTTTTTTGAGTGTATTTAACTCGGAAACTGCAGTACCGATTTTGATAGTTTGTTTTTGTTCTAAATTATTTTTTAGTCGAAAAGCCTATTTTCGAAACTACAAAACCAATTTGTATTATAATAGTTGTTTTTTTCAAAATCTTATCCCGTACTATAAATTTTTAATTATTTTCATTTCTAATTTGTTTATATTTATTGAAATTTCCATCAAATCAAATTTTTAAACAAAAATTTCAATGTTTTGTTTATAAACACACTCATTTAGTACTAGCCGGCCTGTTTGAATTTTCAACGCGTCATTAAGGAAAATAAATTTTGAAAAATAGATCAACAAACACCGTCTACAACATCATGTTTTCTCAATATTGTCTATACTCAAAATAAATCTTTCGACGCTTTTCAATACTTAATGAAAATTGTATACAAACAAAATTAAATAATTATAAATAGAAAACATTTATCCAAAGAATTTCCCAATCGACAGCCACGCGTCAGACAAATGAAAATTTAAATTCTATATCACACATACCTGGTCACGACCGAAAGTGAGGGGTATCGTCTATATGTTTCACACACTTACCTATAGCAATATTATTTGATGACGATGATGATATATCATCAAAATGGGAATAACCATATTGAGCACTGGTGAATAATAAATATTTTGAAATTATAAAAAGTATGACAACAATTTTACTTAAACCCATATTTTTTTAAAACAATTTCTTAAATTTATTTAATATTTTACAAATTTTTTTAAGGTTAGCATTTTAAAACTTTCTAGAATTTTTTTATTAATATTTTTCTGTAGCTTTTCACTTAAACAATTGTGTGTGTTTTTTCCGTTGAAGATGTTGACGCTTTAAAGACAGACGAGCTACTAGAAAAGAAAATTTTCCAGTATTTTTAAAAAGTTTTCTATTTGATGATGCTTTTTTATTTTAAGTACCGACAAAAGTTAAGGAATTTGAAACACATATATTTTAGTAAAAGCTTTTTTTTCCAAATATTTTTTCAAAGTTTTCAAAGTGATTAAATATTTTTTTTTTTTTATAAGTACACGCAGAAAAAAAACCTGGGGGAATATTATCGAAGTGCTTAGTAATTATACAACTACCTAAGTTTCAAGTTAGTTTTACAAAGTTCTAGTAAAACATTTACAAATTTTTGTAAAATATATACAATAGGGCGAGTCGATTTAAAAATCGCTCAACGTTCAAGGAAAATCGTATTCTAGGGATGAAAATAAGAAACTTTGCCGAAGGAACCATACCTCTAAAACGAATTCTGACCCAAAGGGTCAAATTTTGAAAAAGCCTACTTTTATATTCAGAAAGTAGGAGGAATCTCTCAAAGATTATTGGAGCTACTTCTTCTCCGGGAGACGCGCTAGCAGATTAATGCATAAACATCAGAATTCGTTTTAGAGGTATGGTTCCTTCGGCAAAGTTTCTTATTTTTGATCCCTAGAATACGATTTTCCTTGAACGTTGAGCGATTTTTTGCCTCCATACAAATCGACCCGGCCTAATATACAAGCCTACACTTAAAAAAAAAGTTAGTAAGTCAGCAAAAAAGTTTGCAAAATTTTAGTCAGGAGGGTGCTTGCAAAAAAATTGTTACTCTCAGCAAAATCTTTTGCTGACATTAGCAGATTCAGTAGATTTAGCAAAAGTTTTGCCAACACTTAGTTAATTAAAAATCCTTGCTAAAAGTTAATAAAAATTTTTTATATCGTCACCTAATATCCGAAAGGCCATAACTACACTTTTTAGTTTTTTTTACAAGAGAGACAAATAACATGATAAATAAAAAACTAATAATGAAGTCTAGTATCCAAATTTTAGAATTATGCTTAAGAAACAAAGACGGAATTGTTTCTGAGAAAAAAAAAATCATTGACAAATACAGTAAAACCAGGTTAAGACGAACTCCGAGGGACCAACAAAATTAGTTCGTCTTAAGCGAGGTTCGTATTAAGCGGGTTTTTTTAACAATAAAAAATATGTATTTATTAAAACAAAAACAAGATTTTTACATAAATAAAAAAATAAAAAATAAAATTAGTATTTCATGCATTCACAATTACAAATTCAATTAAAATTCTTCATTAAAAACAAAAAAAATCTGTTTTTTTTCTGAATGACTGAAATAACGATTTCATTCGTTCTAAGTTTTTCTATTACCAAAATATGATTGTCAGCTTCTTCGGCACACGATTTTGTTCGAATATATCACTTGACAAATTTTCAACATCGGGAGGATTAACAATTTCCAATATTTCATCACCTTATAAAGTATGTGACGTCAAAACATTAGCATCTATATCTAGAAAGTCATCCACGGATATGAAATTCATATTAGGTCTATCCCATTAAGCGGATAAAGAGTGTACTAAACATGGTAATTTGTATGAAAACGAGTTTTTGGGACTGCTTAAAACAGTTCGTAATAACCGAGGGTTCGTATTAACCGAGTTCGTATTAAAAGATGTATTTTATATGAAAATTGTTGCCAAAACGTCGGGACTTTTAAATTAGTTCGTATTAACCGAGGGTTCGTCTTAACCGAGGTCGTCTTAAGCGAGTTTTACTGTGGTAGTTTTTAAGTAATGTAGTTACGGCCTTTTGTAATCGAATTTTCTGAAACCGAAAAAGTCGTAACTCCAATACAAAAACTCCAATACAAAAATTTATGCAAAAAATAAAACAAACGTTTAAGATAAAAATACTGCTTTTCGATTATAATTAAAAAAAGTTTTTAGTCACCTTATGTATTTTTATATATTTTTTGTGAGTATTTTTAAAAACAAAACGCATTTTAACTATTTTAACATTTTCGAGAAAAATCAAAAATAATTTATTAATTTATTGCGATTAAAATAAATAAATTAACTTGGTTAAACAAAAAACAGTGTAAATCTTTACATAAAAGGCAAACAACTGCACTACTCGACTTTTTGGTTTATGAATATATTAAAACTGCAGTTACGTCCTTTTGATTTTCGTTAATAAAATTGGTGTTTTTTTTACGTAAACGTATAACATTTTTTTGGGAAAGTGTATTTTGGTTAACTACATCGTAATCAATCAAAAACTGCATTTCGATTTTTTTTGTTAGTTACGGCCTTTTGGATTTTAGGTGACGATATATAACATGAACAAAATTATTTTTCAACTACATACAACCGTTTATGTCTAAATGATGGCATCTTTTAAAGGAATACAAATCCCTTAGATAATTCTAGAAACGAAAAAATAACAAAATATGACATACACAAATCCAAAGAGTTTTGAATATAAAGAGATTGCAATACTCTCACTTACTGAGAAAAAATATATAACTTGTGGCTGAAAATAGGAAAATGAATATTTTTTCGCGACTTTAAACTGATACATTTACTTTTTTTAAAGTTATTGCTGATAGTTTTCGACATATTTGTTATGATTTGAGAATATTTTTGTTCAATTTAGCTTTGGTTTTCTTTAAAAACTGCATGTTTGCAGGCACAAGATGATAACAGAGGGTGAGATCATTGCATAGCCATTGACAAAATTTTTTTTTTTTGCAATAAGAAAAGGTAAACATAAAAAATTACCTAAGATGTGTGTACTTGTCTTTCGCTTTATTCTGTCTACCTGAACGTATATATGTTTGCAATTTCCAATTGCCAATTTGACCACACTAAATTAATAATCATTATAAACATTTAGTTTACAAATACTTAATAGATAATTTACTTAATAGACAATTACTTTCACATGCCGGTGACAACACAAAATTTAAGTGTTTTAATCCACAATTTTGTTTTATGTACACACAGAGAAATAAAGTGTCAACCGAATTGAAAAGTGTATATTAATGGTAACAACTTATAAATTCAGTTATTAAGGCGATATTTACATTAGATTTCTGAATATTTAAGGTGGTGCAACTAAAATTCAGTTGAATTAACCGAACTTTGTTGTGAAAACGAATATTAAGTTGTGTCAACCGTCTGACATTTGAAATAACTGAATTTGAGTCATAGTAACGGAATTTCAGTTGGCAAATAGCTAAATTTTTCTCTGTGTGTATGAAAAACAGATACAAAAATTTTTCATGGTTTATTTGTTATGTCTTACGAGAGTAGTACTTTTTAGTGTAATTTTTCTCTTCTCTACTACATCTTGACATGCCGCTACATCTGCTTCATTCTCCGTATATTTATTAATCTGGTTGTCGTCCACACTATTAATATGCTTATCAGCATTATTTTTTTTAGCAATATAAATTAGGAAAACATAATTAGTAAAATATTAGTAAAACATTAGTTCAAAACAGTTAAGTGCTAAATAAGTATAACTAAAATTTTAGCCGAAAACATAATTTCAGCAAAAAATTTGCTGAGAAATGGTTATACTTGATTTACAACTTATTTTTTTGAGTGTCGTAAACAATTTCTTAAAAAATTCATATATTTTACAAGAAATTTTGTAAAACTAACTTGAAACTTATGTACCCAGGTAGAAAAATACAATCTTTAAAACGTTTTAAAAGCATTTTTCATGATGGTACAAGCGTTTTCAGAACATTCCAAATTACAAATTTAAAGCGTTTTGAGAATGTGCAAAATGATAACCCAAATTTACGGTCTGAGGATGGTATTTTATAACGTTCTCAAAACATTGCAAAACAAAATTTTTTAAATGCTTTTCAATCGTTAAATAAGTATTTGCAGAACATTTTGGCTTACAGTTATTAAGCGTTATGAAAACGACCCAAATGATAACCGCTTTGAGGGTTGTAATTTTGAACATTGTCAAAACGCTCGAAAGAAAAATTTGATTGAAAATAGATTGTTTTGAGCAGTTTCTGTACTTAGCAGTCGCCAACCAGCGGCTTGTCTGTGTCAAAATTTTGGATGGTGTTTCAGTTTCAAACTGATGTAATAAAAAATCTGTAGAAAATAAATGTTGTAAAAAAATACTTTTTTTCACAAGTTATGTACTTATTACCCTTTAATTCTTCATATACTTGGGTTGAACTGAAATTTTCTTTGCCTACACCCTTATTTGGCTTTCCGCATCCACTAAACTGTTGTTGCAACTCGTTTGACATTATAACAGAGAGAACAGCTGCAATCGCAAAAAAAAAAAGTATTTCTAAAGTACTATTGGCAAATGTTAGAAAAACGCTTTAACTCAATGGTTTTACATTGGTTTTATTTTATAAACCGTTGTAAATTTTGTACGATAAGAACTTCTTAAGTACTTTTTACAAACGTTGGAAAAACGCTTTTGAACCAATGTTTTTACAGTGTTTTTATTTCACAAATATTTGTAAGTTTTGTATAAAAAGTATTCCTAAAATACTTTGTCCGAACGTTCGAATAGCAATCCAAATA
Organism: Delia radicum; assembly: GCA_021234595.1. Taxonomy (NCBI): domain Eukaryota; kingdom Metazoa; phylum Arthropoda; class Insecta; order Diptera; family Anthomyiidae; genus Delia; species Delia radicum. The sequence continues at coordinate 251,142,073 of CM037851.1, forward strand.
ATGTTTTTTTAAATGCTTTTTTTTTTCGTATTATTTGCAATTATCGCTTTGGAAACGCTTTTATTTTAGTACCATCAAAAACAAACGTTTGAAAACTCTTCGTTTTTTGTACCATCCCAAATTTCTACCTGGGTAGTTGCATAATTACTTAGCACTTCCATGATATTCCCCCAGCTTTTTTCTGTGTGTAATTAAAAAATTTGAAAAATTCTTAAATTAATTCAAATTTACTAATTCCCAAAATTTGAAAGCATTTCATTAAATTTTACGGAAAATATTTGAAAATAATTTTTAGTTTTGAAATATTTTGGCCGCTCTTATTTTATTCATTGTCACTTTGTTCCATACTACCATCTTCTGTCTCGTCGCCAGTGTCACTATCAAATGAATCTATCGAGGAGTGACGACTACGTGAATATACAGAATGGGCACTTTTTAAAACACGTTCATTATTGCCAAAATCAATTAAAACTTTTAGTTCTTCTACAAATGCAGCACCGAAAGCAACCTGAAAGTTTTTTAAACATTTTTGAACATTTTGTTAAACATTTCCCATTTTTAATATCGGACGTACCTCATAATAACGGGCCTTTTTAGCAACAGTTAAACACCATAAGGTAATACCATAGCACATGGAGATAGCACAGCCCACAATTAGAACTAAATAGACGCCTTCCAAATTGGCATAAGCTAAAGGCTTAACCATACCGCCATCAGGCTTAGACTGAAGTAAAAATAAAAATTAAATTTTTTGGAAATTTATTAAAAAATTACATGCTATCCATCTCTGTCCATCCATATATGATAATTTTCAGTATTGTTGATACGAATTGTCAAATTATTGTAAATTCTCTTTTAAAAAAGACATTTCGAAAGTAGGGTGTCCCTAAAAAATAGATTTGTCAATTCACCCCCAGTATTATTGCAAATGGTTCCATATGGAAGAAATCGATTTTTTTTGGAAAACGTTAACCAGTGAAATTTGTGAAATTTGTGAAAAGTGTATTTTTATTAAAAGTTCTAAAAATTCAAAAATTTTAAATATTAAATTTTTCATTTCATTCATTCATTTATGACTATAACGAATTTTATTAACACTTTAGCCTGAAATCAAAAATGACCCACAAATTTGATTAAAAATGCGAAAACTTGATTTTTTAAATTGGTTTTAAATATTTTTTAAAATGCCTAATTTGTAAATAAATGTCTATTGCTAAATATTTTTATAATCTGATACACTGCGTTGCAAAACTATAACTACACAGTAATTTCGTAACTATAAATACAAAATATTTTAAAGATACAGTTTTAATAATGCGTGAGGCCTACTTTTTTGAATCTTCTCGAAATTTAGATCAGACATACTGTCTACCAGATTTATTCGAAGTTCATATTTTATATATCTCCACGCTTCTTTTAGATGAAAAACGCTTTCATATTAGCGGTTTTCTGCGTAAACTCGACATGTTAATACTCCCCAAATATTTTCAATCGGCTTTTGATCCGGAGAACATGCGGGCCATGGCAATACTCTTATATTTTTTGATGATAGCAATTCCATCGTCTGACGTCTTATATGTACTGTGGCATTGTCGTATTGGTAAATGAATTCTACTTCGTTGTTATTTTCAATAAATGGCACCAATTATTTTTCTAATACTGTAATGTACTCAGAAGAATTCATTCTGGTGCTTGGAAGTGCCAAATCACCCATACCGGCGAAACAAAAACCGCCCCAAACCATTAAGGATCAGCCTCCGAAATTTCTTTTGGAAAAATTTCGTGGTTCCTTACGTATGTCTCTCCAATAGTTGTTAAAATCATCTGGAACATCGAGATTGAAATTTTTCTCATCAGAAAAATAACCTTGGCACAGACATCAGCTTTTGGCGAGTAATTCTCTGGGAATACTGTAAGAACCAACTTATGGTTGATTTGGACACATTTACCCTACATTCATCGATTACCGGATTCAGACTCTTCATTCAGTTGCTGGTAGAGATGGGCACGTGCGAGAATTTTGACTCTCACTCACTTGAGTAAATTAAAGTTTTACTCATACTCACGCGGGATTAACGTGGAAAATTTAATATGCAAAAATTAAGGTAAATTGTGAATTTTTAATTAAAAATGGCTCTGAGTATGTAATTTTGCAATTTATTTAGGTAGGCCTAAATATAGACCAATTATAGCCAATTTTAAGATGTTTTGTCCCCAGGAAAATAGAAACTCATGTGCCAAACTATAAACTATATATTTGGATGTCTAAACTGGAGAAGTAGAAATCTACATACCAAAGTTCGTAACTTCAGTTTTGGACAGGTCGTTAAATGGGAGACTTTTTCCCATTGAACCCCAAATTCACCAAGACTTTTTCCATTTTTTATCCTCCACGTAGAAATTTCCAAAAATCACGTCCAGTGGCAGCTACATACAAAATTTTTAGATACTTACTATAACGGTTTGGCCCCTATTTTGATCTCGTTTCTGCTGAAAATTCCAGAAAGTACCTTATCAGGAAGTTATACCGTAATTCAGGAAACCCATATCTTAAATTTATGATTTGTAGCCAATGGGGTTTGCGCAAGCCGTCAAGATCTTTTTTGTCCCTCCTGCTATGAATTTTAGAAAAACCCCTTAGCGGATTTCTACACGGGAGAAGAAACCTACACAACAAATTTCATATTCCTAACTTCAGGATTTTAGGCAGGTTATGAGGAAGACTTTGCCCCACTGAACCCACATTTTTACCACTTCCCTGGCGAAACGTTGGTCTCTTGTGTGTCCGGAATCTTTCTTCGGGATACCTAACGTGTAGATTCTGTAGGGGTCAGGGATTCGGGTTGATATTGAATTTGTTTGGTAATTGAACAATGTGGGTAGAAAAGGTGGGCGACGGAGTTTACCTTGCTGTTCAGGTGGAGTGCACGAGTTTATCATCTCTCAATAAGGGGTATTATAAGTTGCTACCTTACTGAACAGGGTTACACTGGTATTAACACTTGGTCATTCATTGACCTAGGTCTGCAGGTTTTGCGAACTACAATATAAGACAGCTAGTTACATTTTGTGTGAGTGTCCATCTTTCTGTGGTAAGAGGGTCAGATATATCGGAGGTGCTAGACATAATTTCTTTTTGATCGAGATGCTGTCTGACCTGTTGTCTTCAATTTTCAGGTTTAACCTTTTCACTATCTTATTCCTTCTCGAAAAAATCGTTCAATAGATGTGGATTCCATAAAAAAGCACAAGTGTCACCTTTTGTACATCACTATCAACAACACGTTGGACACACTCGAGATTACGTCAGTAAATAAATCTGGATTGATTTAGTATTTTTCAATTAAATTTCAACGGAAGATATCTCAGAGAATAAAAAAAGATTTCTTAAAAATTCAAAAGTACTTTTAAGGGAAATGGTATTTTAAGATTCAAATGAATTCTCATTAAAAATATAGCGAAAACTCGCAATAATAGCGAAAATACCATACCAATGAATTGTAACGGATGAAGGTATTAGGTATGAAAAAGGTTAAACCTGAATATTGAAGGCACTAGGCAGCAAGTTCAAATGCCATAACAAATTCTCTGAGAAGAGGTTAATACGCAAATTTATAGCATCCCGAATATGGAGAAAACTTGGTTTCTCTTAAATTTAAGTAGAGATATCTTGAAAACCTGAGGTCAGATTCGGTGTAACTTAAACCTTTAAAAAAGTATACTCTGGTCTCAGGGTTAAACTAGTTGATGGCCTTTATTTTTAATAATCTTAATCTTGATCATATTAAGAAGAAACTTAGCATAAGTCTAGACAATTTTAAGATTCCGAGTCAGTTAAATTAAATATTTTTAAATTTTTTTTATACCAACAAAACAACAATAAGTTTTCTACTTACAGTACAAACACCAGCACCAACTTCATTCCACCATTTTCTCTTTAATTGTTCCAAAACACCCTGCTCTTGCAGTTCCAACAGGGCATTATTAAGCTTATCACGATAAGGCCAATCTTTGGAAATTATAAAATTTTTTAAATTTTTTATAAATTTGTGTAAATTAAATTATTAAACTCACTTTTACCATAGCTATACCATAACCCTTTTCATCTAAAGGTTCTCCCACCTTCTGAAGTTTGCATACCCTTACGGTATTATATTCAATAGATGTGGATTCCATTAGAAAAGCATAAGTGTCACCTTTCTGTACATCACTATCAACAACACGTTGAACACCCTCGAGATTACTTTCAGTTAACAAATCTGGATTGGCCATCATATATTCATTCATTTTCTTATAAATTTCTTCTTCAGAAGTCTGTTGAAATACAGAAAAAACTCAAAATACATAACTGTGGACTTTTGTCAAAAACTCTTGTTTTAAAAATACAACACATTTGAGAGGAAAAAAAAATCGCCTTAATATTGCAACGAATATATTAGATAATAAACAAAATTGTAATTTTTTGACCTCATGTCTTTCGATATTCTTTGTATTAAAGACATATTATCTCTATCCATATGCAGTTTTTAAAATGTTTTAAAAACTCGCGATTTTTTTACGATTTTAATTTTTCAAAAAGTACCAAAAATCGCAAAAGTATGTAACTTTAAAGGACCGTATACTCGAAAGTTGTTATCGGATTTTGCTAATTGGAAAATCGTTCTATTTTTACGATTGATTGTCCTCTATCACACTAATGCAATCAAACAAATTAAACAAACTTTTTAAAAAACCTGTCCAAAATACAAAAAATACAAAAATTACTAATTATTAAATTTTTTATATGAAAATAATGGATAAGGTTTTTTTTGTTTTACAAAAAATCAAGAAAATTAGATGATATGGCGTCACAGAAAAAGCAAAATTTAATTTCATATAAAAAATGTTAAATTTTTGATTTTTTCATATTTAAAAAAATTTTGAACACAATTTTGAAAATGCATCTAAAGATTGCCTTTGCAAAAAACGCATTTCTTTTAAATATGCATTTTGTTATTGCATAAATGTGAAAGAGGACAACCATATAAATCGAATGCTTTTTGAATCAGAGAAGCCCGATAACAACTTTCGAATATAGAAGTCTCCAAAATTACATACTTTGGTAATTTTTTCATTTTTTTGATAATTAAAACAGTGGAAAAATTAGGAGTTTTTGAAAATTTGAAAAAACTGCATATTGGGATGTGTTATGGGATACATGGAGTATGGGCGTATAAAAAATTAATCAAATTTGAAGACCCTCTGTCAACTCCACTTAGAAAAGCTTTCTTAAAAAATTTGGATTATTTAGCTAAAATTGAAACGAAAATACGATTATCAAATAAAATCTTTGTCAAACGATAGTTTTTAAAAGTTTGAATTAAGTTGTTGTGAAGAGATCGTTAATTCTTTGGAGACTCACATCAAAAAAACGTTTTATAATATACTCTAACAAGGGCAGTTTCCAGGTGGGTTCTCTCCGATTTTAATGAAAATTGGATATGTGATAAAGAAGAAAAAAATAAGGGAAACGTATTTTTATAGCGACCCAATCTCACGTTTGTATGTAAACACGCCTGAAACTAATGAAATTCTGTTTTTTTTTTTGAACGCAGCTTTGATGTACTCACGAAAACAAAAGTTTTTTTTTTTTACCAATATTGCCCATGTGGTATGTTTAGGTTGCCATTTATTTAAAATATACGTTAAAAATATCTTCGGAAAAAGTCGCATAAAAGCCGAACAGTTACGATTATCGAAACAAGCGCAGTTTTAATATCGCTTAAAACACATTTTTTTTTTTAATAACAAAAAGAATTGAAAATTATGGGACATGTTTCGTATACCAGTTAATGCGTCTCTTGGGGTACCAACCATTTGTCGAAAATTTCCCTTAAACAATTCGAAATAATCCGAAAAAAACGAAAAATGGGTTAATTTTTGAAATCACATTTTAACCCCTAACAAAAAAAAAAAAAAAAAAAAAAACGTGTCCCTTATTTTTTTTTTATCACATATCCAAATTTTATTTAGATCGAAGAGAGCACAATCGGTAGACTTCCCCTGTAAGAGAATTGTTGAACTGAAACTCGCCAATTGAATGTTTTCATTTAACTAATGTAAGTATTCACAAAATTTTATAAAAAATATCATTTTAAGATCATTTGTTTTTTGTTAAACAAAAAACCGTGCAATATTTATTTATTACTCAAAAAAGTTTTTGCCCCGCTTTCTTATAGCAGACTTTATCTACTGACAGGTCCTTACATGTTTCATTTCGCGTCACCGAAAATCATCAGAGAACCACTGTAGAAGGGCTAGAATTATTCTACCCAAATTTGAAGGTAAAAGATCAACGCTTTACCCGTATTGTTATATTTACTCGATGAGAAGTAAAAAACAAAATTGGAAGAATTGAACTAATTAAAATCAAAAATAAAACATTTTTAAGTAATAAACATAAATTGAAATCAAAAATAAAAAATGTTTTATTTTTGATTTGAATTAGTTCAATTCTTCCAATTTTGTTTTTTACTTCTCATCGAGTAAATATAACAATACGGGTAAAGCGTTGATCTTTTTCCTTCAAAATTTGGGTAGAATAATTCTAGCCCTTCTACATTGGTTCTCTGATGATTTTCGGTGACGCGAAATGAAACATGTAAGGACCTGTCAGTAGATAAAGTCTGCTATAAGAAAGCGGGCAAAAACTTTTTGAGTAATAATAAATATTGCACGGTTTTTTGTTTAACAAAAAACAAATGATCTTGAACTCGAATAATCTTGCTCACATCATAATGTATGATAAAAGATCGAAAAATAAACTTTTGGTTTTAATTTTTAAAATTTAAAAGTAAAACATTTAAATATCATTTTATTTATTAAACTTTTCATTCACACACTAAAGAAGTTTCATAAAAAAACTTTTTTCATAAAAATTATGAAGCTTCTTATTAATTTTATGAAATTTTTCGGTCACTTTGTGAACAAAATTTCATTAACTATACTGAAAATTTTCAATATGTTTTGTCTCTGTGCAAGGATTAGTACTTTGAAAAATATTTTCTCTATTACCAAAAAGAAATTTCTTGTTGATCCCGTTCTTTTGGCACCATATTTTACACCACCCTTATTGTCCGCTAAATCCTTAACATTTTCCAATAGTTTGGTAGGATTTTCTATTGTTAAAAAGGCAGCCAAATTGGCGGTATATGATGAGACCATAATCAAGGTAAAAAAACACCATATAGCAGCTACTGTACGAGTGGATAAAGCTCTAAAATATAAAAGATTTTTTTAAGTATTTGACCTTAACTTTTCAAATAATTTAACTTACTTTGGCGCAACTTCAGAACCTTGTTGCAAAAATGCACCCGTTGTAAACCACATGGAATTATTAACAGTAAATTGATTTTCCAATTCATCTGGTTCTTCGATACACGGATATGGATTATCCCATTCGGTTGGCGAAAGACGACCCAAAATAAAGAAACATATGGAAACACCCAAATAGGCAATACCCAAATATTTCCAAACTTGTTTAGAAAAGGGGGTCCATGAATGAAAAAGTTGTGGGTTCACCTTTTTGAGGTTTTAAATATAAAATGGCAATGCCTATAGAAAAAAGAAAAGTATACAAAATTTTTTGTACTATTTTTAAAAAAAATATTTTGGAGAGCTGATTTTGAAAACTGCATAAAATTTGTGTAAATATTCTTAGATTTTTAAGATGCTTACACACATGCGAAGTAAATTAACTTATTTTAAAGATTTTTTATTTTTTTTTTGTAAATTGTGTATTATGGCTTGATAACGATTTTTATTAAAACAATTTAGTTTATTTTTGGTTTTAATTATATTTTATTAACGTTCTTTTATTTAATTTATAAAGTGGACTGTATTTTCATGTTAGCGGCAAAAATTCAACTGAAACTAACATGTATGCAGTAAAAATGGCATAGCAATAAAAATAAGGTTGAACACAAGACAAAAAGAGTAAAAATAAAAAATGAGTGTAAATTCAAGACAATGTAAATATGTAAATAGTCGTTATATTCAAATTTACTGGGACTGTTCCCCAACATCCCGGGCGGCCCTGAAACGCTGTTTCAGCATATAGGTAGCTTGACTATTTTGGTGATGGATCTGGTCATCTCTCCCTGTACTGTCTTTAGCTTCACGACTCGCGTTAAGCCATCACAATCCTGGAAAGGCCTCAATTACTCGGCCCGTAATCCACACAGAGGGAGGTGTTCTGTCCTCCTTTATGAGAACCAGGTCATCAATTTCGATATTTGGTTGTTTATGGCACCATTTTGGGCGATGTTGAAGGGAAGTTAAATACTCCTTACTCCATTGCTTCCAGAAACCTTGATACATGCATTGTACGTGTTGCCAATAGTTAAGCCGGTTAATATTAATATTGGTTAAGTTACCCTCAGGTATCATAGTGGTCGGTCTACCTATTAAAAATGAGAAGGAGACAGATAATTAGTATCGGTGTCTGGGGCGTACCCCAGTGGCCTTGAGTTGATGACTGCTTCTACTTGAGCAAGGAGCGTGTGCATCTTTTCGAACGTCAGAATAGTATTTCCAAGAACACGGCGCAAATGTAGTTTAACCGAGCGAACGCCCGATTCCCATATGCACCCCAATGTGGTGAATAGGGCGGAATAAAGGTCCATTTGATGCCTTCTTTAGCCAAAGCTGCGGTGATGATTTCATTGTGATCTTCATTTTGTATATGTTGGTACATCTCATTCAATCTGCGTTTAGCACCAACGAAGTTTTTTCCGTTGTCGCTATATATAGTACAACATTTACCACGACGTGCCATGAAACGACGCAATGCGGCCAAAAAACATTCGGTAGATAGATCAGTAGACAATTCTAAGTGTATAGCGGATGTCACCATACATACAAACAAGCATATGTATCCCTTGGAGGTTTTTTGCGTTTCGTCCATGATACATCTTTAAAGTAAAGGGACCGGCATAATCACATCCTGTATTTTGAAACGGAAAAGCCTGTCGAACACGTACTGCGGGAAGATCAGCCATTCGCTGCTGCGTTTTATGTTGCGCTTGTCTGAAGCATTTAAACATTTGTGAGTAATTTGTCGAATTAAATTTCTAGCCCCGATAATCCAATATTGCTGACGAATGATTACGAATAATGCTGATACACCAGGATGTAGATTTTTAATATGTTGTTCTTCAAGTATAAGCTGTGTAATTTTATGTTTCCTTGGAAGTATTATAGGATGCTGAACCGCATCCGAAAGTTCAGAGTATCCAATACGACCTCCAACTCTCAACAGTCCATTATTGTCAATATAAGGCGAAAGTCTTATCAATTGTGAATTGTTTTTAAGATTTAACCCGCGTTGTAGATTTTCTCGTTCCGAAGCAAAACATTCCTGTGCCATTATAAGACAAGTAATTTTAGCCTGAGCCATTTCGTCAAATGTTAGGTAAATTGGTGAGTTTCCATTTTTTGTGGGTAATAAGGTTAATAAAACGTTTTACGTACGCTACGACTCGTAACAGTTTCCACCAAGTGGAGGAATGCTTGAGTGCAGTTTTCAGAGGATGGTCACTTATATTTGAACAGTCGGTGGTAGTAACATTAGAAATAATAGTATTCTTAATTTTCGCCTCTACGTCAATATTATCGTGATGTGGCTGAGTAATTTCCTCAGCGTGTCCATCTGCGTGTTCATCAGTCTTCAAAAAAAGATGGACCTGACCACCATAGTTCATGAGCCAGCAAGTTCTCAGCCATTAAACCACGAGAGGCACAATCGGGCTGGGTTCTGTTTGGTATTAACGTGTTTCCAAACCCTCCTAGGCAGAGTTTCCAATATTCAGACGTGCGATTTCCCACGAAAGTTTTAAGTTTAATTGGCTGTATGGACAACCAAGATAATACGACAGTGGAGTCGCACCATGCGTGTATTTCCACATTTTTATGTGGTAGCGATGAAACAATTGATTTCATTAGGCGAGTAAGCAGCAATGCTCCGCATAACTCCAATCTAGGTAGTGAAATTTGTTTCAACGGTGAAACCCGAGTTTTGATGCAATTAAAGAGACATGGACGTTGCCATAGTCATCATATTCATACGACAATAGACAACTGCTGAGTATGCTTTAATCGATGCATCACTAAAACCATGTAAAGTAATTTCAGAATTAATATTTGGTACAAATCTAGGTAATCTTAACTTGTCAAGATTGTGTAAATCATTCCGATATTTGAGCCACATATTCGATAAGTCGTTAGGTAATGGGTCATCCCAGTCCAAATTTATGAGCCACAGCTCTTGAAATAAAATCTTGAATTTAATAACGACTGGAGATACCAATCCAAGCGGGTCAAAAATCCGAGCTACGTCGGATAAAACTCTTCTCTTCGTGGCATGTTGTGAATCTTCCAAGTTGATTTTGTAGCCAATGACATCTTCGTTGGAGTACCAATGGATACCGAGAACCTTCGTTGACCCATCTTCATCTTTTCTTAGGAAACTTGGTGCATCCTGAGTTGTTGTCGTTAGTGCGTCACTGTTGGACACCCATTTGTTCAGCTCGAGCCCTGCTTGTGATAGTAGATCAACGAGTTCATTTCGATTTTCAAGAAGTTCCTTTTCAGAAGAGGCGCCTGTTAATACGTCGTCGACATAGAAGTCCTCAAGTAACATCCTTGAGGCGTTGGGATGGGATTCCTTGTAATCCTTAGCAATTTGTTCAAGCACCCTCACTGAGAGAAATGGTGCAGAGGCAGTTCCGTATGTGACCGTGCACAGCTGAAAATGTCTAATAGGTTCGTCAGGGGGTTTCCCTCCATAGAATTCTCTGAAAGTTGCGGTGATCTTCAGCCACCCAAATTTGACGAAACATCTTGACGATGTCCGCGGAAAAAACAAATCCATGGAGACGGAATCGAAGACAAAGAGAAAATAAGTTGCGCTGAATTGGGGGTCCAATGTGTAATTTATCATTTAGAGAAATACCAGCCGAGTCCCGAAAAGAACCATCAAAAACTACTCTTAGTTTGGCCCCAACAATAGGGTGATGTGGTAAGTAATACTGTCGATGGTCATCAACATCGATTTCCTCCGGAGAAAGTTCTCGCATATGGCCCAAACTATGGTATTCCCGCATAAATTGCGTGTACTGTGATTTCAGAGTAGGGTTTCCTGAAAGTCTACGTTCAGTAGCATTAAAACGAGTTAAGGCACCTTTGTACGTATCTGCAAATTTGACATTCGGTTCTCTAAATGGAAGTTCTACGATATATTTTCCGTCGGTATGTCTGCTATGAGTTCTTTCGAAGTGTTGTTCCACGATTAACTCTTCTTCATTCTAATTTTGTTGTAGTAGAAGGACATTCTTCAATTTCCCAAAATGCCCGAATCGATTGATCAAGATCACCTAACGTGAGTAAAGATGTGGGTACGTGGTCCCGACACGAAAGTATACCGGATGTTACCACCCAACCAATATAGTGGAAACGGCAATGACCTGACCAAGAGTATCACGCATTTTGTTCAGAGACAAACTTTCCCAAACTTCATCAGCACCCAACAAAATATCAATAGGTGATGACCGATGCCAATCTGGGTCAGCAAGTTTAACACTTTCAAACATATTAGACTCAACACTTGTAATTGAAGATTTCGGAAGAGACGCAGTGATGTGCCCCAAAACGTGTACGAAAGTATCAATCGAATCTTGTGAAAATCTAGACCTAATGTGAATGAAACTATGACCGCGTGTAGGGTCTGCCTTGCTGGATTGAATTCCAGAAAGCGGCATACGCGAAGCTTTACGTGGTAAACCCCAAGCGTTTAATACAATCTTCTGTGATGTATGAATATTCAGATGCAAGTATCAAGTAAAACACGGCAGGGTAACGAACTTTCCCTCTTGATTACGGACATCTGCCAACGCAGTAGGTAGTAGACGTTAAAATTTATTTTTCCTGAAAATACAGCGCTAGTCTGCGAAACAAGAGTATTTAAAGATACTTGATGGGAAATGTCAGCTTCTGATGTAGCAACGTTTGAAGTGTGCGAATCAACTTGAGCATTAGCTGGAGCAGCTTGCAAATGGTGTATAAGAGTATTGTGATTTCTCTGACAAGTTCGACATTTGTTCTGAGACTTGCAGCTATAAACTGTGTGCCCACCCCGTAAGCAATTAAAACAAAGAGCTCTTTCCTTGACCAACGCGCGGCGTTGAGGAACAGACAATGATAAAAAATGTGGACACTTGTGAATATAATGTTCATTTGAACGACAGTCTGCGCAAACTTTACCAGTATTGGTAGCCACCAATGACGTTGATGAATTTTGCTTAAAACCAGATGATTTGGTAGAATGTTTTTTCTCGGTGTTCTTTCCGAGCTCAATCTCCTCACAACGTTGGTCCAAAAAGGTTAAAAACGAAGCTATAGTAGGCTTCGGCTCATCTAGAGTCTTTTCTATCCATTTTCTACGAGAGTCAGAATCAATTTTATTTGAAGTATATAAATTAACCAGTGATCACGTTCATTATAATCAATGGCCTCTAAACCTCTGATAACCTCATTTGAAATATCAGAAATCTTGCGTAAACCACTAGAGTTCTCCTCTTTCACTGATGAAAGGGACATAAAGGTCTCAATATATGAGTTGACAATATGACGAGGCCGATCATAACGTTCTTTAAGTCGATCCCAAGCAGTAGCGTATGATAAATCAGTTATTTGCATATGTTTAATAAGATTTGCGGCGTCATCCTTCAATAAGGATTTTAAATAATGGAATTTTTGTATATTTGTCAAATTAGGTTTAGAATCAATAGCGCTTGTAAAAAGATCCTTAAATGCTGGCCAATCCTTGTATTGACCATTAAAGGGTTCAATTCTAATCTTTGGCAAATCATTGTCGGTATTACGAGCATTCACTGGCGATTCTAGTCTCTGTAACAACGTGGAATGTTGTTCAGCCAAACGAGAAAACGCGTCGTTATGTGGATCAGGAGTTGACACACGTAGTTTCCAGGGAACCTTGCATCCGCCGAAGGATGGCCCTAACATATAGGAATTTTTCCTCATAATCCAGTAAATCCTCTTCAGGATCCACAAAATCCTTTTCATCAACAAAATTGTACAACTGATTTGTCAGGTCCTTCAATTCTGTGAATGCGTCCCCTAAGCGTAAGAGACGGGATTCAATTACATCTGCATCCAAATTCAGCAGGAGGATTCTGAACAAATGTCATTGCGCGTGAAATAGACGATTTTTTCCGTACGACGTTTCGTTTTGTATACTTTTTAATGTAGCCGCCATTATGCTTTTCCAAAATAATTTAAATTGTACTTACAGATTAACTTTGATTTTGTATGTATCCTGCAGCCTGTCGCCTGCAGCTTGCAGTCTGCTCATTTACAAGAGATTATATTTTCCAATACACAAATATTTGTCCATTATGACGTTAGTGAGCGTACAACGACGTCACCCAAAATTGTTTTTGTTGTTTTAACCGACAAAACTCACTCAACGTTACGCGTCTAATAATTTTTTATATATACATACAAACGAGCTCTTCTTTCACGTACAACCGAAAGTTTTTATGTATGTAAAACGAGTTTATTTTTTTCTCCTTGCAATATTACGACGTACTTGCACGGTCGTTATTTTCGAATTTTTTTCCTTTTATACACGCACTATTTTGTTTGTAGTTGTTGATTTTTCAACTCTTCTATTTACCAATACCACGACCTACTTGCACGATCGTTTTATTTCGTAACTCCTCTTGTTATTTTTTCACTGTTTTTGATTTACACACACACTAACATGTACATCTTTTTTTTCTTGCCTATCTTTTTTTCTATTATGTGTGTATTTTTTTCTATAAGAATTTTGCCACTTGTTGTTCTTGTATAGAAATTAATTTCACAATACTTTTTTTTCTTTTTGTTGTTGTGCCCAGCGGAGCACCCAATTGTTTCTTGTTGAAACCACTTGATGAATATGGCAAAAAAGAGTCCTAAGGAGCTTGTTGTCCAGAGGAGCACCTTATTTACGCACTACTAAAATCACGAATTGTATTTTGTTTAAATGAAATACATTTATTTCATATTTTTTCACTTGCACGAATTGTTTTTACCACGAATAGTTTTATTTTCATACACGACCGAAACACTTCTGTCCAAGATTGGCGAGAAGGACCAATTTATGATAACGATTTTTATTAAACAATTTAGTTATTTTTGGTTTTAATTATATTTTATTAACGTTCTTTTATTTAATTTATAAAGTGGACTGTATTTTCATGTTAGCGGCAAAAATTCAACTGAAACTAACATGTATGCAGTAAAAATGGCATAGCAATAAAAATAAGGTTGAACACAAGACAAAAAGAGTAAAAATAAAAAATTAGTGTAAATTCAAGACAATGTAAATATGTAAATAGTCGTTATATTCAAATTTACTGGGACTGTTCCCCAACATGGCTTCAATATGCTAAAACCTCTTCCATTTTCATATATATCACTTAATTTTTTGAGAGAACTGGCTCCCTTCTAGGAGACTAGTTTTCGCGGAAATCGTAATCTTTAATTTGTCCCAAGTTTTGAGATCTAATCAGATCCGGTAAAAAAGATCTAACTAGATCTGGTCAGATCAGATCTTTTCTGAGACAGCGACAATTTTAATTTAAATATTTATGAGTAGGGCAACCAAAAATAAGCTAGAGCTAGTTTTTTATTTGAAAGGATAGGATTTAGACTTAATATAAGTTCTGATCATGAAATTATGAAATTTTAAGCTTTCTTTAAAAATTAAGCTTATTTAATCTTTTTTTATTTAAAATCGGTGTTTGAAGTATTTTTTTTAATGAAGAGAAGAAGTAAGAGAATTTTAGTTGGCAAATAGCAAAATTTTTTTCTGTGTGTGATTATATAAATATTTATATTGAAACATTTATTTGTATAAAATTGTATCTGAATATATAAAATCTTGTCTACTTGGGTTTTTATAAATTTTTTTCCAAATATTGGGTATACAAGTTAATAATGTCGATTTTTTTGCTTGAAAAATGAATTTATTATAATAACAAAATGAATTGATACATTATTCAAAGTATTGTCCATCGTTAGCCACTACTTTTTCCCATCTATCTGGTAGCATATGGATTCCGCGCCAAAAGAACTGCTCCGATTTGAGGTAAAGAATGAATCAAGCCAATTTCTTATACCCTGTTCTGAAGTGAAGCGTATTCTAGTAAGGACGTTCTGCATCGATCAAAACAAATGGTAGTCAGAAGGTGAAAGGTCTGGGCTATAAGCGGGTGAGCCAAACTTCCCATCCACTGTTTTCCAAATAGTTTTTGACCGGTTTTGCAACATATGGCCGAGCGTTGTCATGATGGAAGATTATGGCCTCGTGTCTGGTCGAATATTCTGGTCGTTTTTCGTTGATTGCTCTCTTCAAACGAATCAATTGTGTTTGGTACAGGTGATCTCTAGTACAGGTGATCCCTGTGACCGTCTGACACGATTTCAACAGCTCATAATACAAACACCCTTATGATCCCACCAAATACAGAGCATTACCTTGGCGGCATGGATATTCGGATTCGGCGTTGATTTGGCTGGTTGGACGGGCTTAACATATGACTTTTTGTGCTTGGGGTTATCGTAATGTATCCATTTTTCATCACCAGTAACAATACGATTGTAAAAATTACTTCTTTTTGTAGCGTTCAAGCAGCATTTCCGACATGCAAAATCGCCGTTCAACGTCTCTCGGCTTCAATTCATATAGGACCCAATTTCCTTGCTATTGAATGATTCTGCTTTTAAACGTATGTGACTCCCAATGATAATGCAAGTCTTCTTGTGTTTGACAACAATCTTCGTGGAGTAATGCTTCCAATTCCTTATCTTAAAACTTTTTCGGCTGACCAGGCCTCTCCTTGTATTCTGTGTCGAAATCACCACTTTTGAATCGAGCAAACCATCGTTCACAAGTTTTTTGAGTTGGAGCATGTTGACCGTAAGCTTCTACCAACAATCGATAACTTTCAGCAGTCGTTTTCTTCAAATGAAAGAAGGTTATCAGACTTCCCCGCAAAACATCTTTTTTAGGCACAAAATTCGACATTATTATAGCGATTGAAAAAAATGTGTGTTTACACTTTGGCGTCTATCGAATACTGAATTATAATGACAGATGTTTACACTCCAAAATAAATGAACTACAAGGTTAGTAAAAAAATTAATTTGTTCTGCAAGTGACTGACATTTACATTAAAAATAAAGAAACTATATTACAACCCCAAACAACCACATATTTTTAAAACATAAGTTGACTGAGTGTATTACGTTTTTCTAAAAAGTACCAAAAATCATACCCTTTAGCAAAAAGTTGTCTAACGCTGTCTGCTGTAGAACCAGTCTACCCGATCGACAAGTCTAAACAGAAAATACCGTTCGACCGTAAAACCGTTTACTAGCGGACTCTTTACTGAACCCGAAAATAGTAGTTTCGTTTTTTAAGTTTTCGATTTAAACTTTGTTATAATTTTTAAGTGGAAATCTAAAAGAAGAAGTCACCCAATGTGGAGACGAAATATTGGAATAAAATAATTAATAAATAAATGATTTTAAGCTCGTTAAAACTAAGAAGAATGAAATAAAATATCTTACCCAAATTCATAAAGGGTATAGAAAAATCAATGACTTCCTCACGTTCCGAGGTTATAGTTAAATCGGTTATAGCTAAATCAGCACGCTGCAAATTAATGAAAAAAATCCAAAAAATTTAATACTTCATTAGAAAATTAAAAACTTCTACTTACACCTTCTACAATTTCCTTTAACATTCCTGTTGTAATATTGGTAGTTTTATTAAAGGAACCATAATCGTTGCCGCCATCAATGAAAGTAAAATTGAAACCCAATTTATCGGCCAATTCTGCTATTAAGTCTATTACATAACCTTCAAATTGGTTATTGCCTTCTAATTTCTTATGACTTTCTACCAAACTGGCATATGGTTGATTCTGGAAAAGTATCAAATTTGCCAAATTATGGTGTCCTTTAAAGTTTTTTTTAATTTAAAACTTACCGGCACCCGCTATTAAGACCCTAAATGTCTTATTGACCATAGAATTGTCATCCGTATCTGAAATGACTTTAATTTGTGGCGGCCTTTCGAAAGTAAAATTTTATTATCTCCCCAAGTGCCGACTTTGACTAAACCAGACGATTGTAGTTCTATAACATCTAAATTAAAACCTTTACGTACAGTGCCATCAAAAAATATTTTACCCACTTAGAGTATTCTTTTCAATTAATTGCTATAAAAAAAATGGAAGTGAAAAAAAGTAAAGGAAAATTATATTTCCAGCCAGCAAAATTTGGATGAGGGTTCCTATTCTCTAAGTCAAAAATTAATCAAATTGAATACAGGTTTTTTAAAATTTAAAAATTTTATTGTCAAAAATTAACAATTTTTTGTGCGAAAGCCTTTCAAAAGGAATCATAATAGGTACAAAATTTTGAAGAAAAAATGGTTCAAAACTGACTGATGGTTCAAAACTGAACTGACCAAAAAATGGTTCAGAACTGACTCTGAAATGTCAATGAATCTGAATATTGTGTGAACAATTCAAAAAATGCTCCAACAAAAGATTGATTTTTGAGCCTATAGAATTTTTTTATTTATAGTTCCTGAGTCAATTTGAATCAAAAAGGAAGGCTCTTTTGAATGAACCACTTTCATACAAAAATTTTAAACTTTAATAATATTTTTTGAGCCCATTTCTGACTCATTTTAGAACTTGTTTTCTGGCAGGATTAGAATAAATTTAAATAATATTTCAATTTTTAAATGAAAACTGTTAAAATATTTTTGAAAAATTTGTTCGTCATATGTCCTATTGTGGTTTCAGCTTTTTCTTTCCTTACCGATCTCATATAATTTTTAAATGTTGAACCATCTTCTTGTACATTATCTGAATATGATGAACAATTTAGCGATTGTGGCATATATTGTATATGTTTTGTAGTTTCAGCAAATGCTATTACAGCATCATATATTAATGCCATTTCTGTAGTAATCGGACAAGAACCTTTAAAATAAATAAAATTATAAAAGAAAAATTTTTAATACTTTGGGTTACTTCAAAAATTCTCGACACTTGTTGAAACCGACATTATATGGCTCTTATATCTCAAGGTTTCTTGAATTGAGAGAAACTTTGAACTGAGTTTGAAAGACTATTCTTAAAATTCTTAAAAGACATGACATGCAAAGCTTCAGGTTGAAAAGTCTTCTCGTAAGTCGAAAAATTAAATCACTTAAAACTTACAAGAGTTTTTTCAGTCACTTAATATGTTTTCTCATTGTTTGTAACTTTTAGATGCAACCCAATTTAACACGAAGTCACTAGACTTGGGAGATACATTCACTAAAAAAGAAATTTCCATATCGGCTGCTTGGGTGAGAAGTTGTAAAGTGGTTACAAATGAAAAAATAATTTTCCGAATTTTAAACTTTTTGCAGTTTTTTCCCATAGGGGTTATGAAACGTGATTTCAAACAGATTTTCCATACAAATTCATAACTAGATTGTCGGACAATCTGGTTTGAGATTACGTTCAAAAATTAGGTTTGTAGCGATACAAAACTGTGTTTTTCCCTATTTTGGGAGAGAAATTAGCAAAAATGTGGCATCATTTTGTGGAAAAAAATTTAAACAAATAAAAAAAAATTATTTAATCTAAGAAAACTAAATAATATGAGTGTAAATCCCAATAAAAAATACTTTTTATTGAAAGCATAATTAATTCAGCTTCAGTTACTTATTTTAAATCCCGGCGAAAATAATTTATGCAAACAACATTGATATGGTGACGAGGAGGACAAAAGGAAATATCTTGCTTCCAAATAGTCATCCCTTACAAAAAACACCTTTTCAATAAAATTAATATTGTTTTTTTTTTTGTTTTAATGGCTTCAAATTCTGTCTTCCGCCAATAAATTAATAACTTTTTAGAAAAATTTTCATTTTGAGGTTATTTTTTTATTTTGTTTTGTTTACAAAATGTTGTTGTTGTCACACCAAAATCAAGTTTACCTGCCGAATTTTCTAATACAAACAAGTGTGATTTGTAACTGGATTTAACTCGGTTTTAAATCAGATTTCGTGGAAGTTTAAATTCATTATGAGATATACCAAGTTGATGTCAGCGCCACCAATATTGGGATAAGGACACAGTGTTGGCCAGAAGTAGGGGAAAATCCCAACATGCAGTTTTTTTTTGCCTTCCAAAATAACGGCGTAGGGGAAAAGGGACATATATTTTAAATTAGTCATATTGTAGGTAATTTTTCCATATAATGCAAATCTTCTCAAAAACAGCTATTTCTACATTTTTATGTAAAATAATTATATTTTGAGAGACAATATTCCGTAGAATAAATTAATTTCTTCTAAATTAGCATTCAATAGATGATTCTTTAGGAGTTTATTGACTGATAATCTCGGCGCTGTGCAATAATTCAGGTGAAAAAAGTCCCCCAAAAAAAAAAAAAATTAAATAAGTCCCAAAAATTTTCATACAAATTTGGGAGTAATTTCAAATAAAAATAATAGCCAGTTATTTTGCAGTTATTCCATTTTTTTAGAAGATATTTCATTTTGTTATTAGTTGTTATTTCATAATGCAGTAATTCCGAAATGAAATAAGTCCCAACAGAACTTAGCGTGGGACTTATTTCATTTTATTTTCTTGTTCGGTGTTATTATTTAATTTGCTGTGGGAGTTATTTCATTTTTAGTAGGAGTTATTTCATTTTCAAAAATTCATTATTTTTTTTAATATTATTAATATTCTAAACGGTTCCTATAACGGGATCTTTGAAAATATTTTGATGATCTTCTTAGATTGACCTAACTTAATATGTTTTTTAATCTCCCCAAAGTCATATTGCCCAAGAAAAAGACGACATAGCGCCCAAAAATATTATATGTAAATTGTTGTTGTAAAAAATTTCTTGTTTTTGGGCAATACGACATTGATTTGGATGAAATAACATTTTTTGTTGGGCGCTATGACGGTTTTTTGTTTGGCCAAAATAAAATTTGTCGCTATGACGGTTAAAAAAAGAAGTTATTGCCCAAAACCATATTTTTTTTTTTTTAAATGTCATAAGAAATTAAATGCCAAGGCTGGTTCATGAAATCAAACAAAAGAGTTTTAAAGAAACTTAAAAAAATTGCTTCAATTTATTTTTTTGTGTCGCACGCAGAAAAGAGTTTATTTCGCGTAGCCGCCTGCTGCGTTCTACGGAGGAAAAACCCTAAGAGCGGCTGAAGGCCGCCACACAGAAAAACTTGTTTTTACAAATCCAATGTCAAATCCGTTGAAATCTTATTTTTAAGACAATAGACTTTTAAAAAAATAATGTATAAAAAAACAATAAATCTTGGTGTCGGTTGGTATTTGGGACATTAAAAGTTATGACAGGTCAAATAAATGTTACTTGATGTCTTAAAAATATAAGATTTCAAGTGATTCGACATCTGATTTGAAAAACAAGTTTTTGGGTGGCGGCCTTCGGCCGCTCTTAGGTGTTTTTTTCCTCCGTAGAACGCGGCAGGCGGCTTCGCGAAATAAAGTTTTTTCTGCGTGCGACACAAAAGACAATATGTCTTATGACATTTAAAAAAAAAAAATTATGATTTTGGGCAATAACTTCTTTTTTTACCGCCATAGCGCCCAAAAAAAAAGTTTTTTCAAAATAAAATGCCATAGCACCCAAAAAAGTTTTGGATTTTCTGTCATTGATTTGATCGTTTATAACATATTAACAAACACAATTTTGGGGGATATGGGGACATTTGGGCAATATGTCATTTTGGTTTTTGGGCAATACGACTTTGGGGAATATAACGGTACGCCCTTACTTCATTTGGGAGTTATTTCATTTTTATTCTTTGGAAATTATTTCATAATGAAATAACAACCAAAACCTAGGATTTGTTTCATTTTTGTTTTGGAAATTATTTAATTTTTTTAGAATTTATTACACTTTTTCGAGACGGGGCTTATTTCATTTTTTTAGAATTTATTTCATTGGGAGCTTTTGCACTGGGACTTTTTCACCTGGGACTTATTGATAGAGCCGATAATCTCTTTGGAAGTTCGACAAGCCAATATTAAATGCCACCGACTATGAGTCTTGAACGTAATTTATTTTATCAATAGAATATAATTTTCTTCTTTAGAAAATTAAATGCAATAAACTGAAAACAGACGTTAGGGCATATTATTTTCTATTATTTGTGTACAGGCATGGTCTTGTGACCAATGCATCGTAATTTTGAAGTAGTTCAAAGTGTTCATTGTCCAGTTTTGTGTTTATATGCGTACAGCATAATATTTAAATAATTTTATTACTACACTGTCTGTGGTATAGAATATTAGATAAGACCTAAACAATGCATTTTGGTCCAAAAATAAGCATACACTTTGTGTATGTAATAAATGTATAGTTTATTAAGAATAAATAAAATACTTAAAATATGTGATGAACCGTTCTTATCAACAAGAAAGGTTCCACACACATTGTAGTATTAGAAATTAAAGTATGTTAGAATTAGTATAAATAGAGTTAAGATTTGTAAATAAACTTGAGTCTTTAAAAAACATTCAAATAAACAAAACGTATTTTAATTCCGCAATAACCCGTAAACAATGAGCAATACAATTTTTGCTGGGTTATGTAAAACAAGCCAAATAAAAATGAATTTTCGACGAAAAAGAAAAAACTGCTAAAATGAAAAAAAAAAACTTTATGATAGGTGTTATGATTTTTGTCTTTCAAATAATGACAGTTTTAAATCGATTCTAAAAAATATTTTGGAAAATTTACAAATTTCTATTTCCAAATAATTTTCGAACAATTTTCCGATAGTATCATTTGAATATTAATTTTATTAAAAGATATTTTAAAAAAAAAAAATTTTCCTGAAGATGACAGCGAAGCTGTTCGAAATATCGAAAAGATAATAAATATTTAAAAATAAACTTTAAAAATTTGAATTTTATTTTTAATTTATGACCTTGAGCCAAACCAAAAAAAAAACCTTTTATATTTAGTTTATAAAAGTAAAAAAAAATTTCGTAGGGTTTTTTGTGGGGGGAAAAAATTTGAGAATGTAGGGAAGAAAGGGGATTTTTTATTGCTTAGTGTAGGTATTTTATAAAAAATCCACTGGCAACACTGTACGGACATTACAAACTTAAAATAAAAATCAAACTAAAAAAAATCTTCAGTAATTAATTGTAAGAAAATTAATTACGATTGTAAAACACTTTACCCCGGAAAATGGTTGTAAAGTTTTTGAAAATATATATTTTTTTGCGTCTGACATTCACAATTATATTTAAAATTACTCCAAAACGTACATCATATACAAGATTTTAATGAGCTTAATACTAACATCGATAAGGTATCAACAAATTTTAAGGACTTTAAATTTTATGGAGCAAACAAATTTTTATAACCTCAAAAAGCATCCTTATATAAAATTTGAATTTTTCGAATGTAAAAGTATTTAATATGATTTAACTGCAAATAAGTAACCCTTAACCAAACTATTAATATCATTCAACCGACAAAAAATGCGTATTTTACAAAATAATCAAGGTTTACATTTTAAGTTCTAATATTATATGACAAAAAACATTTTGTGAGTGTATTTCTATATTTTTTGGGTGATGTAATATATATTTTTAAATGTGACAATTGTATTTGAGATTTATAAATTAATGTAGCTTTAATTAAATCCAAACAAAAACTTGATTTTACTATTTTTAATTCGCTTTTAAAACTTAAAACCGCCCTAATTTTTACGCCGTTAAAGATGCACGATTAATGCGAATGGATTTAGTGTGTTTTAAATCATCAATATATACACAAAATTTTATTCATGTCATCCAAAAAAAAATATTTTTCAAAGAGTCGAGAATTTTGAAGTTCGTCATATAATTTACCATTTTGTATCATGTCATTTCATAGATTTCATTATATAAATCTTAATTCCAGCATTAAATTTTGTACTTCAGTTTGTTGGCGGAAAACATACGAAATCCGGTTATGTTTGCTTTCATATATTATATTCTTCCAGATCGAAAGTGTGAAAATCCAAGTTACCAATTATATAATTATAATCTTCATTGATAATACCAACTGTTGGGCCTAAAAAATAATTATTAAATTATAATATCAGTAATGTTTTCTTACGATGCGATTTGAAAAGTTATTTCCATATCTAATTCTGGCAGCCAATTAAAATTCTTCTTTTGTTAGATTGTGCTGCATATGGCGTATGAGTTATATTTATTTGATATATTCATCATACGTACCAGTGAATTTACACTGAACTTCGTTTAAATAACTCGAAATTTTAAAAAAATTGGCAATTGAAAAGATCGGTTATGGTAACGAGATTTTTTAGAAATGACTAACTATTCAACTCTATAAACCGAAAATTCAACACAATAAACCGAAA
>CM037851.1:251165723-251224010 GCA_021234595.1 Delia radicum
AAAACAAAAGAAATTTTCTGAAATTTCTCTAAATAAGAGGTAAATATGTGCTAATATTTATTTAACTTTCTTAACATACAAGTTTTTTCAATAAAAACATAAGATTATATATTTTTAGTAGAAAAAAAATTAATAGAATCTATATATATAAAAAGAAGGTACATTTTGATTGTCACTCCATAACTCGAGAACGGCGCATAAATAAAAATGTCTGAATACGTTTTGTAGAACATGCAAGAGAATGGTTTTTAAAAAAAAATTGTTTAAAAATATTTCGTTTGATCGAGATGTGGTGATTGTTTTCTGAACATTAGTCATTTTCATATAAATTGGGTACATTCTTCTTCGAAATATCAATCCACCACGACTTTGTAAGGAACCAGACTAGCAATGAAAATAAAATGTTAAGGCAAAACAACGTTTGTCGGGTCAGCTAGTTAATATAAAATAAGAATTAAGAAAATAATTTTAGCAATTACTCTGATCGGTAGAAATGCTTAATTTAGTTACTTTTTTACTGAAACTGTACTTCATTGCCCCATATAAATATATATAGTTCTTAGTTCTGTATACAAGTTCAGAGTTTAGTTAATCGGAGTCTTGGTGCACAAGTGAGCCAATGATCTCTTCCTATACAATTTGAGATTGTAGAATACATAGGTGGGGCAAACAGGATGGACTTCTAAGATTATGAAGAGGACACCTTAATATAGCCTTATACAAAATTAGTTTAATTTTTCAAAAACGATTTGGAGAATTTTAATATTAAAATATTGGCTTACTTTTGCACCACAGTGTATCTAAGTTTTTAATAGTTTTGTTAATTTAATATATATATTGCAAACTTTTTAATAATTAATAAATTCAATTAAAACAAAAGCAAATGAAATTTAAATGAAATTATAAGAAATCAAAAATTCAGCAAAATCTGAAAAATTATGTAGGTGCTATTTTTTATATAAATAAATAAATATATATAATATATATACTATATAAAATTAGACATACCCATTTTTATATGGCCATATAAAAATTTTTTCAATCGGGTGGTTACAAAATTTATGTATGGCACCATATATAATAAGATATTTGCTATTAATTATTCAAAAATTTGTTTATATGGTGTTATATAAAATTATATATGAAAATGAAAATTATTCAAGTTCGAGGCCATACTCTATATTCTTTATTAGGATATTGTCCTAACAAATAATCTATAGAGTTTTTGTTTTCAAATTATTATTTGACCCTTTCAGGAATGTGTTGATAGATCTATTTCGGGAATTTTCTAGGTCCCATCATCAGAAACACGTTGAAAGTGGTAACAATCCCATGTCAAACATCAAACATTCATATAAACTAGTTTACTCACTACATGATAACTAATTAATATATGAGCTGTGAAATTAAAGATTATAACCATTGATCAAAAAATAAATTGAAAACTAGTTTATATGAATGTTTGATGTTTGACATGGGATTGTTACCGCTTTTCAAAACGTGTTCTGATGGTGGGAACCTAGAAAATTCCCGAAATAGATCTATCAACACATTCCTGAAAGTGGTCAATTAATAAATTTGAAAACAAAAAACTCCTATAGATTATTTGTTAGGACAATATCCTAATAAAGAAATATAGAGTATGGCCTCGAACTTGAATAATTTTCATTTTCATTGCACAATTAAAGGTCGAAAAAACATACTTTTTATTTTTAATAAAAATTATATTAAACTTGTAAAATTATATATAATTATCCATTATGTAATTTTATCTGCCTTATATAATTAGATCTAATTTTATATAATTAGATAAAAATATATATACCCGATATACTGACCATTTCGTAAAATGGCTATTATTTAAATGGCCAGTATCTCCGAAACTAAACTAAATATAGGGCAAAAAGGACAACATTTTTGCTCCTTTGGAGTATTAGTTATCAGTTATTAATTATTGAATAAGATCCCGAACGATTAATTTTTTATAAAACAGCCACAGGGTGTCTTTATTACCCATATTTTTTACCCATAAACGTTCGTGAAAATTTAAACACTCCGATAATAGAATGAAACATTAGTCCAAAATTTAACGATATGAAATAAAACTGGGAACGAGTGGAATCGAATACGTTACACATTTGTATTATCGGTACGTGTGTCGTACGTAAAGTTTGCAAAATGTTTGTCCGTTTTGCGATATCACGCTTAGTTTTTGTGATACTAGTCATTTTATAAATGGTGTTTTTGATAAATGGACGGTATCTCCGAAACTAAATAAGATAGGGCAAAACGGACATTTATCACAGCCTGATAATACAAATAGGGTAGGTCCGTGAAAGATCCGGAAGGATTAACTTACCTATTGAAAAAATTCATATAAGCCATAACAATTATATATTATTACATCATACGGAAATTGGTAGATTTAATTATACATAATTATATAAAACTCTATAAAATCTAATATAACCAGATATAACTATATATAATTATATTCGAAAAATAGGTATATATAGTTGTATTTAATTATATAAAATTATATAAGGTTTTATGTAATTATATAAGGCAGATATAATTATGTATTGGACCATATATAATTATATTTTATTTTGTATGTCACAATATAAAAAAAATTTTAGTAATCAATCCCATATATAATTATATCTAGTTATATATTATGCCATATCTGATTATATTTAAATATTTATAGTTATATATAAACTTTTTCACTCGGGTTTTTATAACACAATCACAGGGTGTTTAAATTATTTGTTTACCCATATACATACTTCAAATTATAAATTTAAATACTCCAGTAATAGAATGGAACATTGGTCGAAAATGAAACGATATGGAATGGAGCGGGAAACGAGTGAAATGGAACGGGAAACGAGTGGAATCGGAACACTTAACACATTCGTATTATCGGTACGTGTTGCGTAGTTCAAGGTTTGAAAAAAAATTGTCCGTTTTTTTGGTATATCGCATAGTTTTCGAGATTCAAACCATTTTATAAAATGACGTTTTAGCAAATGGCAAGTATCTCCCAAAACTAAAGGAGATGGGTCAAAACGCATTTTTTTTTTATTATTATTATTTTTATTGAATGCTAATAGGTCCTGGTAAGATCCCAAGGGATTCATTTTTTATAAAGCGGCCACAGGGTGAATTATTTATTTTGTTTATTATAATAAAAATTAAGGTACTCCGATTAAACAGAGTTCATTCCCAGTTCAATACAATTTCGTTACCAACATCCCTTTTTAAAGCCATATTTGAATAAATTGATTTTTATCATTAAACCAAATTAAATGAAAAAGAAAATTTGAAAAAAAATTTTAAATATTTTTTTTTCTTTTTAGAAAGAAAAAATATAAACAAAAAGTTTTTATTATTTTTATTTTTAAGTAAAAATTTTTAATTTTCTCTTCTTTATATAAATATATTTTTATACTTTTACTATAATTATTTTTGATAAAAACAAAAAAAAAATAAAAAGTTTACGGCTTACTTTATAACTTTACGCATAGTTTATAGAAAATATGTTTAAAAAAAGAGAACATACAAACTTTATGGGAATTGAAGTTATGAGTGAATGTACAAGTAGTTTTAAGCTTTAAACAAATAGTTATGAAAAAGTTTGTAAAGTACACAAAGTACACTCAAATAAAACAAGTCTGTAACGAAAAAAACTGTACTGACTTTGTACTAAAAATAAGTATAAAGGATGTAAATTAGGCCATAAAGCCTTTTACTACACTGATAGAAAAAAATTAGTAAAAATTTATGCTAAAACTACTACGTTGCAAAAAAATGCTAAAAATAGCAGATATTTTAACTAAATATTAATATGAAAATAACATAAATAAATCTGTTGAATCTACGAGTTTTTAATTATATTTGAGCTAAATTTAAGTTCATTGAAAGTAACAAATTAATCAGCTAAAATCAGCAAACAATTTTCTAAATATAAGAAAAAAAAAATCATTAAAAAATTTTTAATTTTTAAAGCTTTTTTAAGGTTTTTTTTATGCGAATAAAAAAAATGTTCTTCTAAAATCAACAATCTTCAATTTTTAGCAAAAATTTATGTCGATTTAATCAAAATAAATTGTTATTTGCATTGTACCAAATTTAAGGTAAATATATCAAACATTTTGTTGATATTACAGTTTTTGTTTGCTGTTTTTTTTCTACGCATATTTAGTAAAAGTTTTTGATAATTTTAGCAGAGTAAGTTGATATTTTCAATTCACTATAATTCAACTGAAATATAACTAAAATTTTGTAAAGTTAACAGTTTTATTTTTGCTGTTCTTATTTTCATGTTTGATATAATTTTTATTAAAAATAAAAATTATGTTTTTTTTGACCTTTAATTGTGCAATGAAAATGAAAATTATTCAAGTTCGAGGCCATACTCTAGGATGTTGTCCCAACAAATAATCTATAGAGTTTTTGTTTTCAAATTTATTAATTAACCACTTCAGGAATGTGTTGATAGATCTATTTCGGGAATTTTCTTGGATCCCATCATCAGAACACGCTTTGAAAGAAGTGACAAATCTTATTTTTTATTAATATTTAGCCAAAAAAAAAATCTGCTAACTTTAGCAGTTGTTTCTGCAAGGTCAATTTTAAATAATTTGTATTTGCTTTTTCTGATATTTTTGCATATATGCGTGTTATTTTTCTACTTATTTTTTATTTGAGTGTAGTGTGTATAAAAAATAAATATTTTTTTAAATTGTATAACTACACGCAATCTATAGATTGAGTGAGCTACTTCCAAAATTCTCGCCACCTGCTGAATCCCACTTTATATGGCTCTTATTTCTCAAGGTTTTTTGAATTGAATTGAAGTTTTTTGAATACTTAAAAGATATGTCACGAAAAATTTCAAATTGAAAAGTCTTCACCTAAAGAATTTATGACCATTTAAAAGTCGAAAATTTAAGAAAAATTACTTGAAACTTACAAGAGTTTTTTCATTTGTTTAATTTGTTTTCTCATCGTTTTTATTTAACCCTCAGACCAGAATACAAAATGGAATTTAAAAAAGAATTTTCCATATCGCTGCTTGAGAAAAAAGTTATATGATGGTTTACAAGTGAAAACAAATTTTCCGAATTTTAAACTTTGAGTTTTGAGAACAGTATTTAAAAAAATGTATAATTTTATAAAGTTTGAGGTATACCAAGGGGTTACGGACATCACTAACTTAAAAGGAATCGTCGTATATTTTTTTTTAAATGTATGCTTCTTGCGTCTGACATTCAAAATTATATTTACAATTGGCTAGCGTATTGCGTGAACTGAGTATCTTAGTAAACTCCACCTCCCAGTCAGAAAGACATTTAAAAATTTTTTAACGCTAAAATTGTATAAACTTTTTAAAAATTTTAATAAATTTTTCTCTAAATTAACAGAAAAATTATAATTTTTATATGATAATTTACTTCAAAATGCATTTTTTGAATAGATTAACATACAGAAATCACTTTTTTTTATAAAGAATGTATTGTTTTAAACGGTTTTAAAAAATGCTCAAAATATAAAAATTACATTTTTTGTACACAGAAAGAATTCCCTGGACGAGTTTTAATGAAATTTGTTCATTAAACTAATAAGCTTTCTTCAGAATGTGAATGAAAAATTTCTTAGACTTCATGGAAAAGTTTATAGTTTTAATGAAATTATTTTTAAGAAACTTTTTTATTAGGCTTATGAAATTTTTAATAAATAATATGAAATTTTTCGTTACATTTTATGAATAACTGAATTAATTCAATGAACAGTATCAATAAACGAGTTCCAGTGACAATTTATAGATTTAATGTAAAAATTCATTGATATAATGTAGATAATTCTCTTAGTGTATGATAATAGTAGATAACGTTTTTAAAAAAATATCTAGAAATTTAAATAATATCCGCTGCAGGGAAAAATTTAAATTTAATTTTATATAAAAATGTTAAATTTTCCATTAATCCATGCTCGAAAAATTTTGAAGTGGAAGAACAATTTTGAAACTACGTCTAAAAATTGTATTAGTGTGAAAAAAGAAAACCTTTTAAATCGAATGGCTTTCGAATAAAACAAGATCCGAGATCAACTTTCGAATATAAACCTTTTTAAAAATTACATATCTTTGCAATATATAGAAGTTTTTGAAAACTGAAACCGAGACAAAATCGCGAATTTCCGAAAACTTGAAAAATGGAATATGGGCATGTGTTACACTCAGGGAACTTCTGCTGTAAATATTAATAGTAGTTTGAGATGAAATCTTTGTTTTTAAGTGAAAAACAATCATTTGTAGAAAAAATTTAATTTTTGATTACATATGTAGTTCATTTAAAAAAAAACAACCCACATCAAATTACTGCAATATGATTTAACATTTATTTTATACAATAGTTTTCTTTTTATTTAAAAAAATTAAACAAATACATGTTTCTTTATTTTTACTACATATGAATGTGGTTCATTTTTACTACAATTGTGTTTAATTATTTTGAACAATAAAAACCAAATGACAATGTTAGTTGAAATTTTCAATGACAATAGTTTCTTAGATTTACTAAAATTAAACTGAAAAGTCGATCATTGCCTAAAACGATTGATTGCGTATGAGTGATTTTAATACAAGCATTTGAATTATTATCACTCATACGTCATATAAGGAAAAAATGCAGAGTTGGCAGGCAACAAAAAAAATCTTCAACCGACTATCGTTAACCTTAGAATAATGTTACCAAAATAACCGAAATACCTTTATCCATAAAATAACCGTTTAATTTGGTTATCGGTATTGGATAACGGTATTTTGTGAATATTTCGTTAGGGTATTTTAAGGTTAACGATATCGTAAGTAATATTTTATTCATTTATTAAATTTTAAGTGCTCACTAAACAATCAACATATTTGTAGTTTGCTAGTAGAGACTAAAAAAACATGTGTTTTTTTCTAATAGTCAAAGTAAATTATCATATAAAAATTATAATTTTTCTGTTAATTTAGAGAAAAATTTGTCATGATCTAAAACCGAACAAATAAAATCTCACACATAAATTTATAGATCAACGATAAAAATTCACTATTAATTTTAATAAATGTAATTTCTCAACATTTTTTTTATAAAAACGTAGCTTGAGAACATATTTAGGCATCTAGACTCAATCTACACGACGGACTTAACTGATAAAGTGAAAAGAAATTGAATTGTATCTAGCGAGTGTAACTGCAGTTTTTTTCCAAACACATTTCGCTTTGTGACAACTAAAGCGTAGTATTAATTCCGCCAAAACGTACATAAAATACAAGATTTTAGTGAGGTCAATACTAAAATCGATAAGGCATCAACAAATTTAAAGAACTGAAAATTTTATGGAGCAAATAAAACTTTCATAACCTCAAAAAAAACAGTAGTATAAAAAATTTTTAATTTTTCGAATGTAAAAGTATTTAATAGGATTTACTCCAAATAATTAACCCTAAACCATCTAAATGTCATTAAACCGGCAAAAATGCTCGTTTCCCAAAATAATCGCGGTTTACTTTGTAAGTTCTAATATATGACAAAACTATTTTTTTTTCAGTGTATTTTTATATTTTTTGGTGGTGTAGTATATATTTTGAAATGTGATAAGTACAATGAGATCTATAAATAAACGTAGCTTTAGTTAAATCCAATCAAAAACTGAAATTTCAATATTTTTTAATTTGCTTGAAACTAAAATCGGCCTTAAGTTTTGCTAAATTTAAGATAAATGATTAACGCGAATGGATTTAGCGTGCTTACACATCGGCTAATATATACACAAATTCATATACAGTAGTGGTCAAATCATTTGGAACTGAAATCGCATTTGTTGTTTTCATTGATTTATTTTCTTCAAATCACACTTAGGTACTAAAATTTATTTTTTATATATTCCTCATACATTGTTTTATGTTAAACAAATAAAAAAAATAATTCCCCCAGCAAAACCACACATTACCAAATCATGGGTAAAGTAATGTATCGCCATAGAGCTTCATGCATTACTTTACACGTTACTTCACTGATGAATTTTACAGGCGATGAGCCTCAAAGTAACTCATTACCTGGTAGGGGGTAAAGTAACTGGTTACTTATATGGTTACATGGTGGGAAAAAGTAATGTGTCTATAAATAGATTTTCATAAAAAAAAATGCATAAAAATTTTTTTTACAGATATTTTTTTTTTTAATTAAATAAATACCTTTTTTTATTAAATTAATAACTTGGTCATGTTGGGATTCGAACCTGGGGTCTCTAGTATTTAACAATTAGTTAGGCGAGAACTCTACCAACTGAGCTATCGATGCATAAAATATTGCTTAACATGTAGATGAGTTGTTGTGTTCCGTGTTTTCGTTTGTGATATCAAAAATATACACCTTACCATTATGCTTACAAAAAATCACAAAGTAATGTGTATATAAATAGATTTTCAAAAATATAGATTAATAATAACTTTACGTTTATAATTAATGCATTATGTAATTGATGATCGGTAAGTCATTATTTTATGTTTTGAAGTAAAGTAAAATGTAATGAGGTCTCATTACAAGGTAATCCATGAGTGTTCAATTATCGGTAAATCATTACTTCTTGTTGGAAAATAATGATACAGGTAAGGAGTACACATTACAAGGTAATGCATTACTTTATCGCACCCATTACCAAAGTTTTGCTGGGCCGTTAAATTAAAACAACAAAAAAATTAATAATAATTGATGTATTCAAAATGCAGGTGTTCAAACCATTTGCAACTCTCATTATTCTTACTCTTAACGAAACAATTTATACTAACAAATGCTAGGATATAACGATAATCGCATTCCTTTTTAATATGAGATTCAGGCCGTTACATTTTTTAAACAAATTATTATAATTATTGTTCTTTAATAGTTGTAATAAGATGTTGGAAGCATAAACATCGTAAGAATAATTTTTGTAAAAAACGGCAGAAAATAAATACAATTCTGATTTTAAATCAAAAGTTTTAAATGATTTTCGAAATGGACTTTTCCCAAAAAGAAATTTCTATAAAGTACTCTGTTGCAAAATCAACGATTTGCCGCCTTGTTAATAGTGGTAACATCCATCCAACTCATAAGAGTGGAAGACCCCGTATTACAACTGTAAGAGAAGATCGGAAAATCAAGAATTTTTTTACGAAATATCCCAAAGCAGTTCCCAGAGAAGCTAAAACTGAACTTTTATTAGATGCCAGTCTTCCCACCATTAAAAGAAGAACCCGAGAATATGGTCTTAGAAGTTATAGATGTACAAAAAAAACCATTTGTGTAGGAAAAAAACCGAAAAGCTCGGCTTGACTTTGCACGCACCCATTTGAACTGAACTCAACAGCAATGGAAAAATGTATTGTGGTCAGATGAGTCTAAATTCAACCTACGGGGATCAGATGGAAGAGCCAATGTTCGAAGATCACGATTCGAAAAGTTTAATCCCAGATACACAACCGCCACAGTGAAGCATGGTGGTGGAAACATTATGGTGTGTGGGTGTTTTACAGGGAATGGGATTCGCCCAATTTACTGCATTACTAGCACAATGACGGCCACAATCTATAGAGATCTTTTGAGTTCAGTTATGCTTCCGTATGCTGAATGGAAAATGCCACTCTCATGGACCTTCCAGCACGACAACGACCCAAAATAGTTAAATGAAATTAACATTATGTCGTGGCCTGCTCAATATCCCGATCTCTACCCGATTGAGAACATGTGGAGATTGTAAAACGGAATATCGGCAATAAAGTATTCCGAAATGATGATGAACTTTTCTTCGAGTTGGAAAAGCAGTGGAATGAAATTTCTGACGATAAATTAAAAAGCTCATTGCCTCAATGCCTAATAGGTTTTTAGAAGTTATAAAAAATAATGGCTACGCTACAAAATACTGAGCGTTAAAACCATTGTTGGTATTTCCTCTTAATTACTTTAAGAGTTGCAAAAGTTTTAAACTGCATTATCGACTTATTTTGTTACTTTTTTTATTTTTGAGAAGTTATGAATAATTTTTTTGTATTTGTAAAATAATATGCTATAACTGAATATAATAAAAAAAAAACACAAAAACTTATACCACAAATCTTTTTGATCAAAAAAAATTATAATTACCTAAACCATGACTTCAGTTGCTAATGTTTTGAACACCACTGTATATCCATGTCATCAAAAAAAAAAAAAACATAAAATATTTTAGCTCAAAATGTAGAGAATTTTTGAAGTTCGTCATGTATTAATAAATATTATTTCAAAAGGTTCATAAATATATTATGTACCTACAATATAAAAATTGAATATTACAATATTACCTACTGCATATGTATGTCAAATAAATTTGGTAAACAAATTTATGCCTAAAGAATTTGGGTTTAAAACTTTATAAACTTTCATAGTTTTATTTTTATATACTTTTATTGACGTTTAAAAACTACATCAAAGAATTATTGTGGTTAGAGATTTTTAAATTTTTTTATTAACTTTTAATGAACAATTTTCTTTTGATATTGTATTTTGCTGGCAAAACCTTAACCCATTTCTTACCAGAAATTTAGATGTTGGACTTTTTTGATGAAACTTTCAGGGACGTATTTTTTAATCATTATTAACATTTTGAAACATGCAAGAAAATTTTGCCACCAGCAGTTTCCCGGAAAATTGCCGTGTGTTTTCACCACAATCTGTGGTACTGTTAGGTGTTTTAAAATCTTTTGTTTGGATTTTTTTTCAGTTTTTTAGTAATCTAGGTTGTTTATGGTAAGTTTAAAGGTAAATATGATAGCAAGTAATAGTTTAAGTTAAATACAGGTAAAACAAGGTAAGGACAGGTAAGTAAAAACGTTATTTTTTTTTAGTTTTGATTTTTTATTTGAGAATAAAGCGGATAACATAAAATTATTGAATTCTTGGCTTTTTGGCTTTTGGCTTTTGTTACACGTGTTTCGCGATGTTGTAAATAAAATTGGAAGACATCTTGAAACAATTTGAAACAATTTTCGGAGTGTAGGTGGACTTCTTACACGTGAAAATTGTGGCTTTTTGGGTGCACACAAAGCAACGTTGGCGATTTTCGGTTTTCGTGCATAACGTTCTACTCTCGGAAGTTTTTGATGACAAAAATTAGTGTCTAAATCTTCAGTAGATGAATTGACATAGGCTTTTTCTTTTTCGAAGCTGCTACGAAAGCAATGCAGTTTCCATGCATTGAGAACTGCACTGTCCAAACATTGGACCCAGAGCGGCCACCACCACTTTTTGCCACGAACGCCGATACGGTAATTGGCAACATCATTGTCGTGTAAGTCCACGTCGCCCATATTTCTATTGTAATTGTTAAATGCGAGGGATTGTGGATCACGAACTCTTTTTTTCTTCTCCTTGCTGTACTAAAGGTATTAAATGTCAAAAGTCACTATCAGTACCAGCGTATGGTGATACACACGGGTACTTTTACTGCCCCCTAAGTACACTAACCTGTGAGGTAGCCAAAATTATTTTATTACTATTTAAACATTAGGCAACACACGCCACTGCATAAAAATTTATTTTTATTTTTTTATGTATACTAAATAATTTATTTAAAAATAGTCTACTTTTGGACTCTTTTTGAACACCCAACCCCCCCCCCCCCCCACCCCCTAGAGAAAGGGCGGAGCTGAGGAAAAATTTCCAAGAACAAAATTTTTTGTTGGTAATACACCAAACCTTAATAAACCACCAAAACATTAAGTTACTAATATTAATCTATGTTTTTTATAAGCTCAAAGTCGATAATTGTTAAGCGTGATTTCAAACACACGCTGGTAAGAAATTGGTTAAAGAAGTCTTTTATGGAGGCGTATGAGTAACAAAGTTCATATTTAATATTACTTATACGTGAAAGGGATTATACGTGAAATTTAAAATTTTGCAAAAGAAAAATGATATCGCACACCTAGTTCAAAAGTGACTCAACTCAAAATTTTAATTTTTCGGGTTTTTATGCTTAAACTATGCACAATACACTTGTTTATCTATAAAAAAAAGATCAGTGTATTGTGTTGTTGTTAACTGTTGCTAAAAACAGTTATGTCTTTCTTTATGTTTCAATTGGTATAAAGTTGCAAATATTTTTTTTTTTCGATTTCTGAAAAATTAAAAATTTTGAGTTGAGTCACTTCTGAACTAGGTGTTCGATATAAACATTTAAGTATTTCTTTATATGTACATTAGGGATACAACTTTTTTACAATTTTTGAAAATATCAAATTTCCCTATCCATACCATGTAGTGCATTCGATATCGTTAAAAAAGGTTCCGCGTCAAATACAATTAAGTTTGGGATCAGTAAGTTCTAAAAAAATAAAAATATTTTCTTTATAATTTCATTAAATGATAAATAAATTATAAGTTTTTCCATTAAATATTGAATAATATTCTGTATAAATTCAATTAATCGTGATAAAATTTTGCGACTTACCTACGCTGTCTTATGCAAATTTGAGAAATATTATAATTTATTGCTAAAATTATATAAATATAAAATTTTGAAAAAATAAAAAAATTTTTAAAAAATAAAAAATAAATCTTACAGGACTTTCAGAAATCGGCTTCGACGCGGTACTTTTTTGTTCCGAAATGACCTGAGGAAACATTTTTCGGTTTCAGCACAACATCGGCTACAGCGTGGTGATAGGGCCTTATTTTGGTTGTACCCCTAATGTACATACTTTACTGCCATACTGTACTTCAAAGAGAGATCAATAATACAAAAAACAATTTGTAAAATATAAGAAAATGTATAAAATTACTTTGTCTTCTAATAAAATAATTATTTATTTATAATTTTTTTTTTTTAAATTTAGCAAAATATAAAAAAAAAATAAATTTGGATTTGAAAACGAAATATCATTTATGAACACAGAAAAAACTGCATGCACTAACAATCGAATTTGTAAATTTAAACACCCTCATTTTTAAATTAAAATTTACTTCCAACAAATTATTTTTTTGAAGTGCATGTAAATTGTAGTTTTTCATATAAAAATTCTTTAAAAACAAAAATTCAAAATTACAAAGAAAAATCAATAAAAGGGTGTATGTTAGAGCGGGTCAATTTGTATGGAACGGAAAAAATGAAAAAATCGCATATGCGGGAAGTAATCTACGAACAATTCTAAGAAAATTTGCCTAAGAAACTATGTGTGTAAAATCGATTCGGATGCCGCGATTTTTAAAGGGAAGTTTCATATTCAGGTTATAGAAAATTTTGTTAGAAAAACTTAAACAGATAGCTTATTTATGAGTGTGAGGGAAAGGTATACTTTTGTTTGTTGACCATATATTGAAATAAAACTAAAATTATCCTTTAAGTTTTCTACGATTTATTGTTTTATTTGCAGTTATTAATTTAGCAATAAAATCAGAAAGAATAAAATAAATTTTAAGTGTATTGTTATTAATACAAAGTTAGTTTCTAGATTTGAAAAAAGAACTAAATAACTAAGTTTTTAAGTCCTGCCTGCTTTCCAAGCGTGGATTTTTTTTCGACTAACATCAGTCACAGCCATAATACTTTCACGATTTTTTTCCGTTACGCGCCGAGAAACACTGGTTAAAAGTTTAACGCATCGTTCAGTTCCTTGAATGTGGCATGGAACTTGTGGGTCAGGAAGTGGTGGATCTTGAAATTCTAAATATTCCTTCAAATGCTCATACGGAATATCTCTTGTAATTGGTGGTTCTGATAAAATACTGTCATCATCTAAATCTATCATATTGAAATAATTGCAGCAGTCAAAATTAATTTTACATTTTTTGTACTCTCTAAGCTTTTCTGCATCGCAAAGTTTGTTACGGTAGTACAAAATTTTTTGTATTGCCTGGTCGCGTATTGATTTACGATCATCGTAAAGCATTGAAAGCATAACATTTTCTGGATGAGCAAAGTATGAGTTATTTTGAACTACAGAGTAAACAATTTGCCGCACATTCAAGGGAAGAAACTGTGTGAGGCGAATAAACTTAAATAAAAGCGTACTGCCGTAAATAACAGAATTGTAGTATTTGATGTTAAAGTACATGGGAACATAAACTCTTATTACGTACTCTGCTAGAGTTTTTAAGTAACTAGTGGGTGAACTTGTTTGCGACGTACAATCGTAAAATTCTGCTGGCCTTGGTTAACCAACGGGAGTGCGCTACAGGTCCAGGCTTTATGTTAGCTAAGTCAACAGAAATAAAACCATTCGATATTGCTGAAGCCATTTGAAGCAAATACTTTACGTCATTAGATAAATCAAGCTTCCATTCGTCTGATGAAGAAGGTGGCATGTTCTCTAGCGGAATGGCTGTAAATTCAACAACCCTCTGAAAAAATTTTAAACTTTTTTTAATAAATGTTAAAAAAAATATTCTGGAAAAATTATTTTCCCACCATTTTCTCACAGCACGTAATTTGTTTACTAATTAAGCCGCTGGCAGTTCTTGGTCCGCTCGTTTTCGAATTATCCAGAAATTCGAATAGGTGACGAAAAGGCAATTCATTAAAATGTAGGAGACATATAAACCAATGCAATGGTCTTCCCAATGCGATCTCGAAACGCCGTATTATGCCATTTGAAACGCCTGTGTTAGTGTTTTCTCCATCACTACAAATACCAATTAAATTATTAAAACTGAAACCTTTTTTGCTGAAAAACTCGCCAAGCTGCTTTTGCTTTGTTAAAGCATCTTCAGCTTGAACTGTAACATATCCTAATAGTTTCGAGTTCGGCTCTTTAAGGACGACTAAATGTGGTTCTTTAACCATGCTTTGGTGGTATTTGCCGTCAATTTTTTCCATTGTTAATGCGTCATCTTTTCTGCCATCAAATGAAAAGTAGCATAGGTTGGTGTCTCCTGCTTGACTCTTGCGTACTGCTTCCCGTCCCTTCATCTTTTCTCTGGCGACTTTATTTTTATCCATAATTATTAGGTCTCCAGTTTCATCTCTATAGTCAATATCCTTAAATAGAGCTGTCGCTAAACCTGAAGCTACTCTGTCAGATATGCCGAATCTGTCGCACATCATCGCGAAATTTAAAGCCGAGTACCTTTTGGTATAAGCTCGTGGTTTCGGTGAAATTAATACATCCTCAGATGGTGCACTTAGCTCTATAAGCTCCTCAACCTCCATGTTTAACTGGCTTGGTTGATATGTCGAATCATGACTCACTGGTAGGAAGGTTGTTATTGTTGATACTTGGTCAGAATGATTCTCTGGAATAGTCAGTTTTCTATCATTGTGTTGATCTAGCATAAAAAATGTCAACCTTTTTGGAATATCTCCACATTTGCATTGATGTACTTTTAAATTACATTTGCATTTTCCAATGAAAAACAAATCATCAATCGATTCCACAAAACGATTTAATTTACTTTTAGTTTTTATTTCTCTTTGGTACTTTTCAATAAACTGGTTTAGTTTTAGTAAAATGCTTTTTTCATTCATAAGATCAATAAAAAGTCGATTCCATATTTCAGTTAATTTATTTAACACGTCATTAGTGAAGTTCTTGTAAGCACACTTTTTTCCTTCTTTTTTTGCCTGGTAACCCAAGAAGAAATAATACTTTAATACATCACGCTTGCTTGGTAAGTTAAGGCCACTAAAATCTTCTGGTGGTCCAAAAATGCAAATATCTGGGGAAGCCATATGAGATATGGTAGATTCAGATGAAGAAGATGAAAAATTATTTTCCATTTTACTAGATTATAAATTTAAAATGCAAAATCGAATAGCCAATAAAAAAGCCGAACGTTTTATTTTTTCACTCGCGTAGTTGAACTTAAATCACACAAATCTTAGTACTTATCACAATGTTTTGTTTTCCTTTTATTGAATATAAATTTAAAGATTCAAACGTTTATTGATTATAAAAACTTATTTATGAATTTAAAAATTTACTGAATAAAAATTAAAAAATTTTACCAACGAAAACTAGACTGTTAGAAAAAAATTGCAACTGCAGTGTTTTTAATAAAAATAAAAACGTTAAAAAGGCACCACTTGTTCAAGCGATTTTTTAATTTAACGAACGAGCCTATCTTTTAACACTTTTTTCTTAAATTTTTTTCTACTCTGGTCTTACTTTTCGTTAACGCTGGAAGCGATTTCTTTTTTAAAACTTCAGAATAGTTTTCAAAAAAGTTTTTCAATTCCTTTAAAGAAAAAACATGTGTAAAATTTTATTTCAAAATAAAAGTACTCTTAAAGTTTGCGAATTGATAAATATTACATTTTTGCGTTTTCAAATGCGAAAATTTCATTAATTTAATATACAGAGGAAATTTTTTTTTTTACACTCTTCAAGGTTTTTACTCGCTGATTGCGCGGATGTTACGATCGTAAAAATCGAATGTGTTATATCGTTCGTAATACCGGGAAACCACTGTACCACTTTTCAAAAAATTAAACCTTCCAATTATTGTCAAAAAGCTAAAAATATAAGTTTTGTACATGTAATTTACGTCTATGTAAACATATTTGATACAATTTTTTATACTACCTAAAACTAAATTTCCCCTTAAAAATCGCGGCATCCAAATCGGTTTTAGACCCATACTTTCTTAAGCAAAGTTTCTCAAAATGATCCGTAAAACATTTTCCGCATATGCGATTTTTTCGAAAAAAAAATTGACCCGCCCTAGTGTATGTATTTATTGTCACAAAAATGCTCTTTGAGTTCAATATTACAAACGGAATTTTGAAATTTATTTCTATGTATATTGCAAAATTTTTTGTAATGTTAAAACAACTAAAAATTTTGGAAAATTAACAACAGTTTTCGTGTTATTTACTTATAGCTTATTATGAGTGTACACTCATAGCAATTTACCTGAAAATAAGCTACTCGAAATTTAAAATGACCTTAAAGAAAATCTGCTGGAATTATTATTATTTTTTTTTTTGCTAAATTTCAGAAGATAACAACAGCAAATAATGAACTGTTAACTATACAAAATTTTAGATAAATTTGGGATTAATTTTAATTACTTTAAACTTATTAATGATTATGCTAAAATCAGCAAAGATTTTGCTAAATATTAGAAAAAAAATCACAAAAACCGTGAAATTTTAAAAAGTTTTTTTTTTTGCCGATTTTTTTTTAATGCGTATACAAAAATTTTAACAAATACTTTTGCAGGATAACTCTTTTTGCATTAATTTAAATTTTACTTTAAAATTAATAAAATTTTGTAGATGTAACAGTTTTTTCGCGTTTTTTGCTTATAGATGTTCAGCAAAATCTTTTTGCCGATATAGCAAAGCAAATTAATATTTTAGATTACCTAAAATTCAATTAAAATATATCTAAAACTTTGTATATTTAACAGTCATATTTTTAATGTTTTTATCAAACTAATATGTAACGATAAAAGTTGCGCCGCTCGTTTCTCGAATTATAATAGACCGAAAACATATGAAATCAACCAATCGATTTTCCTCCACCTCTTCTGATTTCAACCAAACTTGCTATAGAAGATGTGCATCATATAACTATAACCTCTTTGAAATGTAAGACAGCTACTCCCAGCTGATCTTGAAATATAGCGTTTCAAAATATAAAAAATATTCCAAAATTTTAAAAAAGTAGTCGTACTTAATATTCCATACACACAGAGAAAAATTTAGATATTTGTCAACTGAAATTCTGTTACTACTACTTAAATTCGGTTATTACGAATTTCAGTGGGTTGGCACAACTTAACATTAGTTTTTACAACAAAGTTCGGTTAATTCAACAGAGTTTTAGTTGCAACACCCAAACTATTCAGAAATCTAATGCAAATATCGTTATACAAACTGAATTTAAAAGTTGTTACCAATAATATAAACTTTTCAATTCGGTTGTCATTTTATTTCTCTGTGTGTACACTTAGAATACTATGTAGATAAACCCCACTGCAATTGTAGTTGAAAACAAATGAAATTTCACTTAAAGAAAGGCCGACTTACATTTCAGTAAATTTAACTAACATTGTCATTTGTTTTTAAATGTTCAAAAAATGACTAACAATTGTAGTAAAAATGAACCACATGTTAGTAAAAAATAAACAACCATTTATTTTGTTTTATTTTTTTAAATAACAAAAAACTACTCAAAAAATTAATGTGAAATTATAAAACAGTCATTTGATGTGGTTTGTTTTTTCAAATGAACTACAAGGTTAGTAAATATTTTAATTTATTCTACAAATGACTGGACATTTACATTAAAAATAAAGAAACTGTATTACAACCCAAACAACTACATATTTTTAAAGCAGAAGTTCCCTGAGTGTATCTTTTTAACGGCTTCTTTAGCTACGAGAGTCATTGATACTTCATTTTAAAGCCACTTAAAATGTGGGTTTTTTACTGTACACAACTTATTCACTTTTCCACTGCAAAATACATTGTTTTCAAAAATCGCGGTTGAAAAACTGGTATTTCGAAAAACTGTTTTTTTTTTAATATGTAAAAAAAATATATTTTAATTGGAAATTACTTCCCTATGCCGTGTGCAAATCCCTATATGGAGCGCTTACGGTATTCTGAGTTACGAATAAAAATGTGAAAAAATTTTACTAAAAAGTCAATAACTCAGAAACATGCAGGAGTACCACATGGGGATTTGGTAACGGTATAGAAGAATAATTTATAATTAACATATATTTTAAAAAAAAAACAGTTTATTGAAATACAACGGTTCGAACCACGCATTTTGAAAAAAAAATCCTTTTTACCGTCAAGAAGTGAATTATTTTTGTGTAAAACCACGATCAAAGTACTTTTTAAATGAGGTAACAATAACTCTAATAACTTAATCCTTTTAATAGATAGGGGCAATTATGTGCAAAATTTTTATGTTTTTTATAAAATAATTTTTTTTTATGTAAAGGGTCCGC
The DNA here is from genome assembly GCA_021234595.1 of Delia radicum. Classification (NCBI taxonomy): domain Eukaryota; kingdom Metazoa; phylum Arthropoda; class Insecta; order Diptera; family Anthomyiidae; genus Delia; species Delia radicum. The sequence continues at coordinate 251,184,695 of CM037851.1, forward strand.
CAAATAACTTTTTTTTTTTGAACTCCTGAACCAATTGGACTTTGTATGGCGTCATACCAAGGTCTTTATGCAAAATTCGTCTCAATGATGTCTCCGAAATGTTCAATTGTTGAGAACGACGGTGAATTGATGTGGATGGCGCTTCACGCACACTTTCTGCCACAGCAGCAATATTCTCGGGTGTACGTACTGTTTTTGGCTTTTCACGCTTTGGTTTATCGATGAGGATGCCAGTTTCTTTCACTTTTTTTCACAAGATAACGAACATACGGACCATATTCGTTCAGCGGAATGATAAAACTAATTATCTGTCAAATCAGACATGAGCTTAGTGTTACCATTCACGAAATAAGCACTAGTTGAAAAAAAAAAAACGTTAGATGGCGGACCCTTTAAATCGTTTCTTCTATTAAATTTAGTACCTTTTTTGATTTTATCCTTAACTTTGAATCCCGGTAGAGCTCCACAAATTCATTTGGCAATGGCATAGTGGAATAAATTATAATTAGCATATATTTTTTTGAAAATTTTAAATAATCAGTTTTTTTAAATACAGCGTTTTGAAATACAGCGTTTTAAACCGCGGATTTTGAAAAAAATACATTTTACATCCAAAAAATGTTTTTTTTGTTTATTTTATTTAAAACACGGCAACAGTGGCTTAAAAATGAAGTATCATCTCGTAGCTTTAACCATGAAAAAGATATTGGACTGTTAAGTTTGACTAATTTTGTTAAATTTTCGATTTTTTTTTTATATACAACGCGATATTACAACGCGATATTTGCCAAGCCTTTGGAGCTAACAACTCAAAACATGTACGATGACATATTTATATGACATTTAAATTTCATTCCAGGGGGGGGTAGAGGTCGAATAATTTGATATTTTTTTGTTTTAGTTATTTACAATTCTCAAACATGTGTATTCCAGTATCACTAATATGATTTTATTATGTAATTTAATCATTCTGCTTAACATATATTTACTAAATTAAAAACTGAATTCTTTTTAATTCTATTAAAAACCAAACTAAAATATAATGTTCTACAAGATGTTAAAGCATGTATATCTGAATGTTTGCCATGACTTGTTTCATCTAGATTACATTTTATATTTTTATGATTACACTGCAGTTATGTACATTGTACATCATGATGATGAAGTTTTTTATTTTTTTTTAAGAAAAAAATAATAATACGTTGCACTTTGCCACAAAATAATATAATGAAATGTCACATGAGTAATCTACTTATAATCATAATACAAAAAAGTACCAACAACGACAACAACTACTTAAGCCACAATAACAAGTAATACTAAACATTTTTGCATTTTTTTACATTAACCATAACATAAAAAAAAATTGTATATTTTGCTGCCGCACAGTGGGGTATTTGAAAAAATAATGGTTATATATATATAGAATTTCTAAAATATTGATCCGAACGCTAAAAATAAAATTGGACGTTATAAAAAAGGCTCTATGAAATAAGGCCCCAATGAAATAAGTCCCCAAACCAAAAACGAAATAAGGCCCCAAAAATTTCTAATAAAAAAAATTGGGGTCTTATTTCATTTTTTGGGGCTTCATTTCATTTTTTTTTTTGGGACTTTATTTCATAATGAAATAAGGCCCCAATTTGAGTAATGAAATAAGTCCCCAAATAATATTTTTGGGGTGTTATTTCATTTTGGTCAAATAATATTACTTATTGTCTTAAAAATAAGATTTCAACGGATTCGACATTGGATTTGTAAACACAAGTTCTTCAGTGTGTCGGCCTTCGGCCGCTCTTAGGGTTTTTTTTTTCTCCGTAGAACGCAGCAGGCGACTACTCGAAATAAAGTTTTCTCTGCGTGCGACAGAAAAAAACAAACTATCAATTCGTTTGCTATATTTTTTTTTGGGTACAAGAATAATCTTCCAGTGAATATTGTTTAAAATTGTTTTTTGTGAAATATTCTTAATGTTCATATTTACACGTTTCATTTACAAATTTTTCTTATGTTCTTGCCGCCAAACAGCTGAGGACTCTTTTGCAGGTATATACACAAAAACTATGTATTAATTAGGAATAAAAAAAATATTTTAATGTAATATATAATTTTGTTTTTTTTTTTAATTGGGGCCTTATTTCATTTTCGAAATGAGGCTTTACTTCATTATGAAATAAAGCCCCAAAAATTGCGACGTTATTTAATTTTATTTTGGAGTTTTGTTTCACTTTTGTTGGGGCTTTTTTTTTCATTTGTTTTTTTGGGGCATTGTTTCATAATGAAATAAAGCCCCAAAAAATGGGGAGTTATTTCATTTTTGGCTTGGGGACTTTTTTCATTGGGACCTTATATCAAAGAGCCTATAAAAAATGTGTTAATCTATGAAAATATTGTGATTTGGTCACTTTGTTTTAGTACAGGGTGTAGTGAAAGGTTGTCGAAGTTGACTATTTTAAATTTAATAAAAAAATAAAATTTTTGTTTTGTTTTGCCATGACTTTTCTTGGTTTATCTAAACAAACAAACTGTACTATGTAATGGATTTAAAAACAACAAATATTTTTGCTAATACTTTTCAAAATAAGACGTAAGTAGACCTTTTAAAAATAGCTTTAATAGTTTGATAGTACAAAATCCCTAAAATTTATAAATTTTTGACCTAAAACGTACATTTTTTTAATTAAAAATTTCATGAAATATATATAACTTTTAATATGTTCTGAAAGACAGGGCATTGAGCAACATTTTAAATGTTTGCCTTAGGCATTGGACGAAAATTAGAAACTTTTGGCAATGGGGAAAAAAGTGTATGATTTTATAACTTTTTTGTATTTCGGATTCTGAAACAACTTGTTCTTAATATTTCGATGGATATCTTGACAAAGAGCTTATAATTGCAGTCAGGATAGAAGTTTATGTGAAAAATTACATCTGCAGTTAAAAATATGAATCCATTTATGAACATGTATGAACTCATTCGTGCTCATATATGTAGCCATTTGAGGTCATACATATCCATATACCACCATATGGGGTTCATATATGCTCATAGGAGATCATATGTGATCATACATGTAAATATTAACTCAATTTTCGTTAATGTAAGCATATGACCATGTATGAAAGAGTATGGAAACTAGGATGTCCCTTAAAATAACGATTTCTTAATTTTCGTTCCAAATAGAAGAAATTGATTTTTGTTATTAAAAAAAAATAAAAAATTGTAAACATTATAATTCGAGTTTGTGTGTGAAGCGACTCCTTTCTAGGAAATTTTATAAAAATTGCTTATTCTGTAAAAAATTTAACAAAATTTGAATGTTTTTAACAGGGTTTAAATAATTTTCGCTAAAATATCACTTACATTTGATTATACAATAATTCTTTTTACTTTTATCTAAAAAATCTTTCACCAGGCCACCTAGGGCTAAAGATTTTTAGATAAAAGTTAAGATAATTATTGTTATCCAAATGAAAAGAAATAGTAGCTGTAAAATGACATATATTTTCCCGAACTAGCTAGTCATAACAAGGGGGCTAAAATTATCGATGGGGCTAAAACTACCGATGTACAGTGACATTACCTGAATAACTTAAATAACGTTTCCCTTAAAATACCGTTACCGAAATAATTGAAAACCCGTTACCCCTAAAATAACGTTACCGAAATAAACAAAAATAGGACTACCGCTAAAATACCGATAACAAAATAAGTAAAATACCGTTAACGCTAAAAATCCATTACCGATATAACTGAAATTTCGTTACCCCTAAAATACCGTTACCGAAATAAACGAAAATACACTCAGGGACCTGCTGCTTTAAAAATATGTAGTTGTTTGTTTTGTAATACAGTTTCTTTATTTTTAATGTAAATGTCATTCATTTGTAGAACAAATTAAATTTTTTACTACCATGTGGTTCATTTTTACTACAATTGTTATTCATTTTTTGAACAGTAAAAACAAATGACAATGTTAGTTGAATTTACTCAAATGTAAGCCGTCTTTTCTTTAAGAGAAATTTCATTTGTTTTTAACTACATTTGCAGTGGTCCTTACCTACATTGTATCATAAGTATTACATATACCCGCATTGAATAAATTACCATCCACGATTGTTTATCATTATTTTTTTTTCAAATACCCCACTGTGTACCACAGCACATGTAGCTGTAAATGTATTTATGCACATACTGTTTTTGTTTTGCACAGATTTGCTTAGTTTTTTGTGTTTTTTGTTTAACGCCACGTTAACTTAATTTAGCTTAACATGGCTACAACAACTAAAGATAAGAATAAGTTAAAAAGCAGGGATTCTCAAATCAATGAAATCCAAAAAAAAACAGTATTGGAGATATGTTAGAGCAGTTATTAAAATAAAATTAAAAAATTTATTATTATATACAATACTGCGTTTTTAATGCTTTTAATTTCGTTAAATACATAAAAATAAAAATTGAGAATCCCTGAGTTAAAAAAATGTTCATGTGACTTATTTTTGTCATATTTAGAATTATATTATGAATGAAAAATCATAGTTATGTGTAATTTTTGTAAGTCAGAATTATATAGATTTAAAAAAAAAAAATACAAAAGACGATTTAATCTTTTATACTCGTACAATTTGTGCTTAAGATGTATACATATTTATTTTAAACTAACAAAAAATTGTAATATTTCCAATTGACTAAGTGATAATCAGGGACCGGAAGTTCATGCAAATGCATATTTTTTCCGTTAAGTCTGAGAACAAGATAAATAAAATATCTATGTGAATCAACGAATTTGCGTTAAAATGGCAACTTTTCATTAGTGCATATTTTGCTATAAATGCATATTTTTGCATATTTAGCCTTAAATGCATATTTTTATTGCATATTTTTACTTCTTTATTGTTTTTATTGCATATTTTTACTTATTTTTTCTTAAATGCATATTTTTATTGCATTTTTCTTAGTTTCTTGTAAAACAATCTAAATTTTACTTTATATTTAGATTTTATATGCAAATTAGGATTAAGAGAAAGCGTATTTTTTCAATATAAAAATTAAAATGTTTTTTTAGTTGTAAAAGACGAATGCACAGAATATATTAAACAATACAAACTATCTTTAAAGTTTAATTAAAATACCTTACAGACAAGAAAAATCTCTTTTCACGTTATTATTATTATTATTTTTGTTTTTTTTTTGATATTTTTCTTTGCAACTCTCAAAATTCTACTTAAGCTTTTTAGAAGAGAGATATGAAATAAACTCAGAGAACACACAACAAAATACACCGATCACAAACACCGATGTTGAGCGGTTATTTTCTGTATTCGAAAAACTTTTGAGAACAAATAGACTAAATTTTACTTATGAAAATATACAAAAAAAACTTATTTTATTATATAAATAAAGATTTTTATTAAGTTTATTTTACCTCTTTATACTAAGTATTTTAAGAAAACAATGAGGCTGTATTTTATATGTTTTTAATATAATTAAAACAAAAAAAATTAAGTGCTTATTATTTTAAAACACACTTTTTAAGTGCATGAAGTCCCTGTCCCTGATGATAACAATTTGTTAGCCTTAAAAAAAAGTTAATTTAAAACGTGATATTTTCTTAAAAAACTAACATTTTATCTATAATTACTTATACATACTTGAGTTATTTGCTTATAAAATAAAAAAACTATTGAACTTCAAAAATCACTGCTGACTACTTGTTTTTAAGCGTAATAAAAAAAAAAAACATGTTTAAAATAACTTACAATGAAAGGCTCCACACCCTCACACGTCTATATTGTTAAAGTTTGCAGATGCGATAGAGAATAATTACATTATGACGCGAAGATCTGCTAATTTTTATTATTTTTAGGAAATTACAAATACAGTGTAATTTTTTTAATTTATAAATATATGTAATTTTATATCGTTGCCCCCAGAAATATTTATTTGGGTGTAGAACTATGTTCACCAAAAAAATTAGGATAATCGGAAAAATGTACTACATCGGCCATAATGTTTAAAAAAACGGATTACAAAGAGAAAATATTACTTTTTATTTTGCAACTGCCAAATTCTGTACAAGTTGGAAGCCTTCCCTTTTTTAGTAACAAATTATTCAAACTAAATTTAATCGGTTTTTAGTTTTGACACACTTAAACATAACGCACTAAATCATAGTTTTTTTTATGTTCTAAATCCGTTTTGCAAAATTACATGGTATACGAACGAGTACGAGTAAAATATTGTAAATAAAAAATATTAGAAAAAAAAAACCAACAAACAATTTAAATCAACCTTTATTAAAGAGAACAATTACCCAAGGCGCCTGCGTGTTAGTAGATTACAATTAAAAATATGAATTGTTTTTAATAAAATAATAAATAAAAAATAATATATTTGCGTAAAGTTTAACAAAACTGTTATTTGTAAACTATTCTTTAATATGTGATGAAACGATGGAAATTCAAAATTGGATACGATAATAATCACCCCAAGTTCTTTAGGATTCTCCTACCTCTTCTTATTCCATATGTGACTCATATCTTTAACATAATTTTAATGTCTGTCACGTTCCCTTCTAAGTGGAAACATGCAAAAATTATACCAATACCGAAATCAAATAATGAATATCGACCTATTGCGATTTTATGTTACCTTTCAAAAGTCTTTGAAAAGCTATTGTCTTCTCAGATATGTGAGTACATACATGGACATGGCTTAATGTGTGAAATACAATCAGGTTTTCGTTCAGATTACAGCTATATAACTGCTCTTGTCGAAGTGAGGCGAGAATATTAGACGTGAACTAGACAATAACAAATTAAACTTCCTAGTACTCCTTGACCACTCTAAGGTTTTCAGCACAGTCAACCATGAAACTCTTTGTATGAAACGCAGACGACACTTTAAGTTCGCATCAAGCTCAACTAAACTTAACTTAAATTACCTTGTAAACCGTACACAATCCGTATGTGTGAATAATTTATCATCTGAACCATTGGATCTTACTCGAGGCGTACCTCAGTGTTCTATCTTGGGACCGCTACTTTTCTCACTATATGCAAACGATCTTCCTCAACAACTATCATACAGCAAAGTACATATGTATGCAGATGACGTACAGTTATACCTAAGTAGCCCCGTAGAATCAATTAAGGAGAACATCGATAAACTGAATTATGATCTGGTTAAAATTCATCATTATGCCATCGTAAATGGTCTTTGTTTAAACCCTAATAAGTCTAAATGTCTCGTTATACATAAGAGGTCCATGCAACCCGAAATTGATGAAGAAATCCTTATTAACAACCAGAAAGTTTCAATTGTCCCAGCGGCTAAAAACTTAGGCATATTATTTAATAGCACATTATCATGGACTAACCATATTAACTCGTTAGTTGGTCAAACATATGCCAAGCTTAGAACACTATGGTCTACACAATCATTCACTCCATTAAATGTAAGATCGCTTGTAGCTAAGGCCTACGTTATTCCTGGTCTTTTATACGGCCACAAGCAAACGTCGACCTAATACTGTATTTAATAATATTGTACGATATGTCTACAATCTAAGGAGATTTATGGCCGTAATTTCAAGCAATATATACCTACTGGTGCTTAGATACCTACCGTGTACACGAACAAAATCGGGTAGGTATCTAAGCACCGGTAGGTATCTATTGCTTGAAATTACGGGCATTAGCAGTGTATCATCAATTTCCAGGAACATATACGGTGTTTCTTTGGATAATTTTCTAAAAATAAGAGTTCTATTGTTTCTTCATAAAATTATACACACACAAAAGCCAAAATATATTTTTGATCAAATTCGATTTGCAAGATCCAATAGGAAGAAAAAGTTAATACTTCCTAGACATCACACTCTTTCATGTTTTTCTTTAATAATTTTTACTAATTTTGTTTTCAATACTTTTGTCTTTTTCTCTATTTTTGTTTTATTTTATTATATTTTTTATATATTTTATATTTTTTTAAATTTTCTATTTCTTTTTTATTTTTTATATGTATGTATGTATGTATATCTTTATTTTAAAATTATAAATTTACAAATTATAAAAACAAATAAAGAAAAAGTAACTAATAATAACAATGACATATAGTCGTCTGTTATATAAATACAAATATATTTAAAAAATAAAATGTATAAACATGTTTCAAAAAACATATATGATTGTAGTAGATTCCAAAATTTTAAAATGTCTCGTCAATGATCATCTTTCTATAATTTAATGCGTTTTTAACATAGCTATAGAGTTTATTCCATGCCTTGGGTATTTTCCCATTTAAAATATCAATAAGTTCGGTTTCAGCAAGGTATAATTTTCCAAAATGTGTGTACCTGAATTCTTTAAGTATGGGACAAACAGCCATAAAATGTTGTAAATTTTCAATTTCATCTGTGTTACATAATGTGCACTTTTTATTATCTGTGGCCTTAAAGGAATTAGCGTTCAATGGTAACAAATCGCATCTTGTTTTAAAAATCGTTGTTATTTGATGTTGCTTATTTAAACTATCAACATAGTTAGTCTGCAGACAGTAGTCTAAATTTTTATAAAAACGAGACCGACTGTTAACTGCATCATGCTGCATACTCATAAGAGTTTTCGATTTTAGTTTTTGTAATAATTCAGTTCCTCTACAAATCCAATCTTCTGGTGAAGCATTTTCATATTCAAATTGTAATCCAAACTCACTGCCCATTTCGTTTATTTCCTTTGCCCAAAAAGTGTTATTACGTATCATCATCCTCGACAATCTATTTGGGAGTCTGTCAAGGTTGTACTGAAATAACGTTTTGTAGATATAATTCATGTGTAGTTCAAGTGTGTAAATATAACTGCATTCTGCATTTGTTTCTAACAATAGAGCATAGTTTGGTGTGAAATCAGGTAACTTTAGAATTCTTTTTAGGAAGTAACGTTGTAACTTATCTACTTCATCATATAACCGACAACCCCAAACCTGTGCTGCATATGCTTGAATAGAACGACAAACTGATTGAAAGAGCTTCCATTTAGCTTTAAGTGAAATATTTGGCTTATTCATGAAACTAGTCCATGTAGCATTAATACTGTTTTTAGCTGAAATATATCTTTTTTCAACATGTTTTCTAAAACTCAACTTTGGAGTTAAAATCACCCCTAGGTAGTTGTATTCATTGACTATTTTTACTTGTTGATTCATATATTCAAATTTTTCGCTAGCTGCTAGTTTACCACCTGTCCGAAATACCATCATTTCTGATTTACTCATGTTAACTTCCATGTTCCATTGATTGCAATAACTTTCCAAATTTTTAATCATATTTTGCATAATTCCTGTATCATCTGCCAACAACACAATGTCATCGGCGTAAAGAAGCAGTCGCACATTTATATTATCTATAAGCAAACCACCTCCTAAATGATCGTGAAGGTCATTTAAATATAGTGTAAAAAGTAGTGGTGACAGAAGACATCCTTGCTTAACGCCCGTGTAAGTTTCAAAGTATTCAGACATCTCATCACAATTCCACACGGCCGATTTTGTATTTTTGTAAATATTTTCAATCAGGTTTACAACTTTTGTGGACATGCCTGTCGTATGTAGCTTATATATTAAAGGTTTTCTTGGAACTCTATCAAAGGCCGCTTTAAAGTCCACAAAGAAAGCATATATCTTCTTCTTTTCCTTAAACTTTGAATGCACTATAGCCGACAAGTTATAGATGTTATCTATGGTTGAGTATTTTGGTCTAAAACCAGCTTGAAATTCATTTAATATTTTATAATCTTCAATCCATTTTGTTAGCCTGGTGTTTATGATTCCCATTAATAGTTTTGGCCGAACAATTCATAAAAGAAATTCCTCTGTAGTTGTTTGTACAGTTGACATCTCCTTTTTGTGGATCGGGAAAATGATGCTGCTCTCAAACTCTTTATCGATTTTACCAGTTTCAAATATAATATTAAACGTATTAGACAATTCATGTAAAAATCATCTGACGCATGTTTTAACATTTCATAAGGTACTCTATCAGCACCAGGGGCTTTATTTGGCTTTGTTTTTTTTAAAACACCTTTTATTTCTTGGACGGATATTATTTTATCCAGCTCATAATTGACGTGCCACATGGGAGCATATTGAATGTCTTTTGATAATTGTGGTTGATTAAGCAAAGACTCAAAATATTGTTTAAAGTCTGCTGCTGAAATATTCGCTCCAATTTTGAAACTAGCACCTCTTATTTCTCGTGCAAGCTTCCACCATTGTTTTGAATCATTAACCATGTTGATTTTATTATTGAGTTCTGCAGTATACTCGTCTTTCCTCTTTCTACATTCATTTGCGTAATGTTTCTTAGCTTGAAGATATTTAGTTTTATCATCCGGTTCGTTTGACTTTCGGAATTGATTGAGTAAATCGAATGCAGTTTTTCTCGCTTTTAAGCATCTGTAATTAAACCATTTAGCTTTAAATTCGGAGTTGTTCACAGGTGATTTATAGTTTGGTAAAGATTTTTAATCACATTTACTAACTGTTCTAGATTCATAAAATCACCTTGTGATTTTTGGCATATTAGGTTTTTATTGAGATTTTTTAAATATTTTTCCTTTAGTGAATCTTTCCATATGAGTTTTGGTAATAAATTTAACTTTTTATGTTCATTCATTGTAGATTTAATACATAATTTTAACTTTATCGGCATGTGATCTGACCATATTTTAGATTCTATTTCAAATTTTGCAACATATTGTATTGCATCTTGTGATATTGCACAAAAATCAATAACGGAGTTACCAGATGTACTCAAGTACGTATATTCTCCATTTTCATCACTGAATGTACGACCGTTTAGTACTATAAGACCAATATCTTCGCAAAACTCCAAAAAACATTTTCCATTTGCATTTTCAATAGTATCTCTTGACTTTCTTTCTTCAAGTCCAGCAGTAAAATTAATTTTATAAATATCATCGATCTCTTGTTGAAAGTTGCCAATACGTGCGTTCATATCGCCTACCAAAATTGCATTTTCCACTGAGTTGTTTATGAAAAAATTTTTAAGAGCTGTGAATTCACTGCTCCAGTCCGCTCCTCTCATATAAAACTGGTATAATATTGAATTTTAATGAGTTTACTTGTATCTTAAGGACCACTGTTCTATCAATTATATGATAAGAATGTTTAATGTCATTAATTGTGACGTTTTTATTAAAACCATATACGCATCCTCCACTTGCTCTTCCACGTTCACTAATCCGATTCGCTGGTTTCCAATGTAACTGAAAATTGTTAAAGTATTTTTTCCAATTGTCGATATTATGCTCTTCTACATGCGTTTCAATAAAGCAAATACATCCGAATCACAGACATACTTAAAGAACTCTGGAAACAGACATTTATTACCTAAACCATGTATATTGAAAGCTACTACATTAACATATATATTTTGACATTTTAGTTTTTTGACAGAGATTTTTCTAACAATTCATTATAATCTAAACAAATTCTTCATAATTTACATAAAGCTCCTTTAAAGTTTTCAAAGCTTCTTTTTGACCGCAAACTAGCTTTTTTTCTTTATTCCACCTAAGCCACTTATCTTTATCTTGATTTTTTCACTTATGACGATCACCTTGTGCAAATTACTAACAGCTAATATATTTTTCTTTAATTGTAACATAGCCCTCTTATCTTTTTGTCTATCTGCATTCAAATCCTTTTCTACATAAATGGATGACCCCGCTAGGTTTTTAGCATTCTTAAGGGCATTTTGAACACTTTGTACGGAATCCATTTCTGCTAAAACTGCCATCTTGCCATCTCTTTCAAATAGTTTTTTGGTATAAATTATCTTTGCAGTCTTTGGTAATTTTAGTTTTCCATAACAGACTTTATTAACTGCTGCGCTTGCCGAACTTTTAGAATTTAACCCTTTAAATATTAAATTTTTGCTTTTAAGTTGCTCTTCTAGTTGATTAATTCTTTTTCTGTCAATATCTTTGTCTGATTTTAAAGTTTCTATTTCTTCTTTTAGAAGTGAGTTTTTCAACTTTTAAGCCTTCGACATCCACTGACAGTGTTGATAACTTATCTAGAACTTCTTGATTGCCCTCTTTAATTAACATTCTAAGATCATCAACTTCTAGGTCTCCAACTTTTTTCCTTCCGGTTACACGACCGTCATTTGCTATAGGTGAGGTATCCGCTATAAACCTTTTGTTTGGATTGCCATGGGCCACAGTTTGCACGTCATGGTTTTCCATATTGATCAATATAACTTAACACACTTTTTGGATATATTGACAGTTTGAAAAGGACTGCAGTATTTAATTTACGAATCACCCAGTTAAATTTACAGGGTTGTTTTACACAATCTTTTTATTTTTATTTTTTTGAATTTTTTATATTATATTAATCATTGTGAATCAATTGGGATATTTTATTCATGTACTATAATTATAAGATTCAATGTTGTTGTACGGAAAAAAACAAATAAATAAAAAAATAAATAAAATTCTAAAGAATACATTAAAAACTGAATGGAATTTAGTTAGTTCACACAAATTTGTGAATATTCGGATTACAGTCGTATATTTTGTGCGCAATCACTCGTTTAGAGGTTAGAAAGAGGGAGTAAAAAATTGTCACATTTTTGTATGAAAACATCTCTAAAAAAAAACCAAATTTGATTTATTTGTACCACAATAATAAAGTACCCAAAAACCAAATACTTGTATACCCATATTGTCAATGTTGCGGACCCACGGTTGCCACTTATTTGAAATATTTAAAATAATGATTATAAAATATAATTTATACAATACAATGCCTATTTCTGAAGCTATTAAAGTTTTTATTTGGCAAATTCTGAATTTTTACTATTGAGGTCATCAGAGTGACCCTTAACTCTAATGACCTTAAAGCAAAAATTAGAATTTTCAAAATTCAAACTTAAATTCCTACAAAAATAGGCATCGTATTACCGTGAAATTAAATTTGTTGGATATCCCAGTGTAGACGAGGTAATGACATGTCATTTCTATTCTCACTACCTGTAATGACACCAGCTTACTTCTGAATTATGTTAACAAGAATAATAAGGAATTACTAATAACTAGGTAGTTTTCCCATTATTTCAATACAAAAATTAATGCGCTAACAATAAGAACTTATTTTTATCATTACTTTAAATATAAAGTAATGCTCTAAAAAAAATTTCAAAATCTATTTTTAGACTAATTATTTTTTCATTCTAGTAAGTACATAAATAACTACTTATTTTTGATTTTTTGTAAGCTGGAAAGTAATGACATTTTGTGCAAGTCATTATGTTTTTACCTATCAAGTATATCATGTAGAGATAGCTCAGATGTAAGAGCAGTTAACTGACAACCTGTAGGCCTGGATTCAAATCCCGTGTGGGCAGAAAAATTTCAAAAGAAAAAAATATTTTTTTATTAAATTTATTTTTTTTAATTTATTTTTAGACTCATTTTATTTTGTATTTGAAATATCTATTACAAATTTGTCAAATGACCAACAAATATATAAATTTCAAAAAATGCGATCTGGGAGAAAAAAAAACATTTTGATTAAACTTTTTTAATTTTTAATATTTTGCATTAAGTCGCAGAAGCTAATTCGCTAAATTCTGAATTTTTACTCTTAAAGTCATTAGAGTGATCCTTAAACAATAATTTTTACCCCGAATAATATTTTAGTAGCCCAGTGCATAAAAGCATTACCATATAAGTGGTTTTATTAGTACGTAATAGGTAATGGCAAGTACTCACATTTTTCATTATAAATCTCATTACTTTTATATGAGGATGTAGCGCGTGTTATATTTGACAAATAAAAACGTAAATGACTTGCTTCCACAAAATGTCATTACTTTCAGCTTACAAATAATCAGAAATATGGACACTAAAAAAAACAAGTTAGTAAAACATCTTGTAAATGAAGTATACTACTTTTCAGCAAATTTTTTGCTAAAATTATGTTTTCAGCAAAAATTTTACTAATATTTTACTAATGTTTTGATAATTCATTTTACTAAACAAATTGTACAGATAAGCACATTAATAGTGTGGACGACAACCCGATTGAAAGATATACGCAGAATTTAGTAGATGTCGCAGCATGTCAAGATGTAGTAGACGAGGAAAATGATAATAAAAAGTACAACTCTTGTAAGATACAAACAAAAATCAACCATGAAAGATTTTTGTATCTGTTTCTCATACAAAAGGACGCGTACAATGTAAATACATATCGCTCATTTACTTCAAGACTATCATAAGTCAAAAACATTTTTGAGTCAATGATTCAGATTAATTAGTTATATCATGCTTTATATTGTGTGAAAATTTCATATTAATATCATGTATACTTTTCGAGATAGAGGATAATATATTTTATTTTTTTTTTTAAGTGGGTGCAAAGAGTACACACTTCATATGGAAACTGTGCTACTTACGGGTCTCTCGATAATTATCGAATTCACACACAACTCTCACTAAGAGAAATATACATTAAAACCCCCTATTTATAAAAAGCGTGACCAAATAAATAGAGAAAGGGTCGAGCGAGGGAGATATAGATTTGAACTCGTTTTCAGTAAAATCGTGTTTTTTGAGTTATGTCAGTCTTGCAGTAACTGAGTGATATGTGTATGAAAAAAAAACTTTAATTTTGTGTTGTCAAAGTAATTAAAGATATAAAAATATTTAATTTTAATAATCATTAAATATGTATTTGGGAACTAAATCTTTAAAGTTATTATAAATGTGGTGTGGTCAAATTGCAAACAAATATATGTTCAGGTAGACAGACTATAGCGAAAGACAAGAACACATCCTAGGTAATTTTTTTTTATGTTTTCTTTTTCTTATTGCAAAAACAATGGTTGTATATTTAGTCAACCATAGATGTTAGTACTTGAAAATATTTTTTTTATGTTATATACATATAATTATTTATATATATTTTCAGATATTAAATTAATTCATGTCGTCAATGTGGGAGTATGATCATTTCTATATTTAGTAATATATTATAAATCATTTTTAAAAGAATCACAAAACATTTTTCAGATTTTCAGCAAATAAATTAACTAAAATATAATTTTTCTACAATTTTTTTGAGTTTTTTTTAGTCTACTAATATTTAGCAACAATTTTATTAACTTTTAGCAATATTTTTTTTAATTTTTGATCAACCAAGTGATAGCAAAACTTTTGCGGAATCTACTAATTTTGTTGCTAGCAAATTATTTTGCTGACATTAGCAGCAAAATAACCAGCATCATCGTGACTAAAATGACTAAAATGCAAAATTTTTAGCTGACTTTACTAACTTTTTTGAGTGTAGTAAGTAAACCGATCGACTTAGAATTACTCTTTGAGTCGATAAAACCATATCCGTCCATTCCTTCTCCTGTCTGTCTTTCCATGTATTCTTGCTCGCACACTACAGGCCTCAAATATTAAGATTTCTTGATGAAATTTGGTGCGCTTACCTATATCAGCCCAAGGACGAATCCTGTTGATTTTGACTATAATTGGGCCATGTTTAGACCTAGTTTTTAATAAATTTTCTGACCTAATTTTTGACGGTTTTTAAAAAATCTTAAATCTAAAAAACGGCATATTAGAAAATGTAGGAGGTATATATTATGGTTGTTAACCGATTCGATGCGGTTGTCCGCAATAGTAATGATATTTTCTTTTATTTCGTTAACGGTACTTTATCGGTAACGATATTTCAGTAATTTCAGTAACGATATTTACGGTTAAATGATTTACAGTTATATCGGTAAGTATATATACAAAAAAAAAATTTTATAATTATTTGTAAGGCAATGTTCCCTAATATGCCCCTTCACTTGGTATTTAAGCTATATAAAGAAACTAAATGGAATATTGCAAATCGAAATACATCATCATAGCTACACGATAACTATTTGGGTATTTTCGGATACAAATCTTCTTGTAGCAGCTAATTTAAAAAAGTTATATAACTATTTTAAAAACAACTCAAAAGGTTCACATTAGGGAACATGTACCCTCAAATTAAAAAACTATCTAAAAGCATATAGAATGAAGTAAAATCGACAAAAATGTTTATTTAAATTAAAATTTATTTTTATTTTGTTTAATAAAACGTTTTATGTATTATTGACATTGTAACATGTTAGAATATGTAACGATGAAACAAAAAAAAAATAAAAAAATGTAAAAAATATTACTTGAGCCAGAGAAAAACTAAAAATTTTTAAATAAATAAAACATTTTTGGTCTTCAAAGTTAAGAATGCTAAGAAGACAAGAATGGAACAAAATTTAAGATTAATATTTTTTTTGTTAAAGCTCTGCCTATTCTGGAGGCTCTAGCTTTGGGTTCTTATGAGATCTTTAGCCTGATCGAAATACATGTACCAACCTAGCTAATATATATACATGGCCTTATTTTTTAAATATACGGAGGTTAAAAGCTCGTTATATGGGGGTACAAAATCAAAAAAAATATCACAAAGGTTCACAAGAACAGTAAAAGTAATGTGTAGACCATTTAATCAACACTACACTCAAAAACAAGTTAGTTGAACATATTTCTAAACGTCTATTTAAAATATTTAACTAACTTTCAGCAATTTTTTTGCTGACATCGCGTTTTCAGCTAAACTGTTAGTAGAACGCTTTTAACAAAAAACGAAATTTGCACTAATGTTTAACTAATTTGCGTTGCTACCAAACTTGTGCTGATAAACACATTTATAGAATGGAGAACAAGTAACGATACTAGAGGTAGATATCACAGCTTGAATGGACGAAGTAGAGAAAAAATAAAAGATACAATCACAGCCATTATAAGACTTACACAAAATGCAACCGCGTTTCATTTACTTTTTTCTTTTGTATACTAAACAACAAACAAATGTACGCTTGTGCACATAAAAGTTGTGAATATTAAAAAATATATATATAACATTAAATAAATTAAATAAACTAATTTAAAAAATTTACTAAATAAATGATATTTTAATAAATTTTAAAATTGAAAATAAAATACGCTTTGGTGCTACTGTACAAATTAATATTTTGATAAATTGAGGAAAATATAAAATACGCTTTGGTGCGACTGCACAAAACGACAAATGCCTGTCCCAGGTAGTTGCTTCAAAAGATAAAGGGTTTTATGATATTTAGCCATGTTTTGAATACTTCTCTTTTGTATTTTAGAATTATCTTAATTTGAAAAATGTAAAATTGCGTCATATATACATATATGTATGTAAGTAATTGGAAATTGCTATGTTTTGTTATTGATGTTATTAATAAAATATTTTGTTTATGTCGAGATTTCTTATTTAGTTGTATTGTATTAACGATATGGAAGTCCTGACATTTTTATATATATTTAAAACAATCAAAAAAAAAATCGATTTATATTTCAGCAAAATAAATTAACTAACGTAAAAATTGTATACTAAATTTTTAAGTTTTTTTTAAATCTGCACTCAAAAAAAAAAGAAGTTTGTAAAGTCAGCAAAAAATTTTGCTGAGTCAGCAAAATTTTAGTCAGGAGGGTGCTTGCAAAAAAATTGCTAATGTCAGCAAAATCTTTTGCTGAAAATCAGCGAGCTGATTTTTAGCAACAAAATTAGTAGATTCAGCAAAAGTCTTGCTAACACTTGCTAAAAATTAACAAATTTTTTGCTGAATTTTAGTAGACTGAAAAAAACTCAAAAAATTTGTAGAAAAATTGTAATTTAGTTAATTTATTTGCTGAAAATCATAAAACATATTTTGTGATTCTTTTAAAAATAATTTACAATAATTACAAAATATAAAAATTTTCATTTTGCCACATTGACGACATGAATTAATTTAATATCTGAAAATATATAGAAATAAATATATATATCATAACAAAAATTTTCTTTCAACTACTTGCATCAATGGTTGTCTAAATGATGCTATCTTTTAAAGGACCCAACTGCCGAAGATAATTATAGAAACGAAACGAAAAAAACAACCCTTATTTTGCAATAAGAAAAAGGAACAATAAAAATCTACCTAAGATGTGTGTCTTTGTCTTTGTCTTTCGCTTTACCCTGTCTACATGTATGTATATGTTTGTTTGCAATTTGACCACATTAGATTATTAATCTATAAACATTTAGTTTAGAAATACATATTAAATTTAAATATTTTATTTTGTCTTTTATTTAATTAATAGACAATTATTTGCACAAGCCGGTGACAACGCAAAATTTAAGTTGTTTTAATCCTCAATTTTGTTTTATGTATGAAAAACAGATACAAAAATCTTCCATGGTTGATTTTTTTATATGTCTTATTAGAGTTGTACTTTTTAGTGTCATTTTCCTCTTCTCTACTACATCTTGACATGCCGCGACATCTGCTTCATTCTGCGCATATCTTTCAATATGGTTGTCGTCCACACTATTAATGTGCTTATCAGCACAATTTTTTTAGCAAAATTAATTAGTAAAACATTAGTATAATATTAGTAAAGCATTAGTATAAAACAGTTAAGTGCTGAATAAGTATAACAAAAATTTTAGCTGAAAACACGATTTTAGCAAATAACTTTTCTAATAACTTTTTACTAACTTTTCTAATAACTTTTTTTTTGAGTGTACTAAGCTCCAGCAAAAAATTTTGTTAATTTTATCAAGTCTGATTTTAAATTGGATTAAACTAAGCATCAGCAAAAAATTTTGTTGAATTTAAAGTTGTTTTGGTAAAAATCAGCAAAACACTTTTTTTCTGCAAGGATCCTCCCAGCAAAAATTTTGCTGACTCAAATAACTTTTTGCTAACTTTACGGACTTCTGCTTTTGAGAGTACAACTTGAAAAAAAAATAACAAAATCTCACTTTAGCTAACATTATAAAATGTAATTGTTTATATTTTTTATTTATCCTATTTTTTGGAATCAATCTCAAGTAATATTTTAAAATTGTGAATAAAATTCTTACCGTTTGAAAAAATCCGACTTGAAAAATTTTATGTTAACTAAAAATTACATCTTATAGTGCGTTTTTTGAAACAACACAATAATAAATGATTTTAAGTATAAAACAACTAAAGGTCCACTTTAGACAACTCGTTTTTAAATAAAAATGTTTGTTTATATACAAAATTTTTTGAATACAAATTGCAATAATTTGAATAACTTTAAACATACACAATGCCATTCAGATAAGATGTGTTTGTTGTGTGTGTGTCCACATTTTTCAGATAAAAAAAAAAACATTCAAAAATTAATACCAAAGACCAATTGAATTAAATAACAGTAAGTTGTCCGGGTTTCAAATTAAGTTTCATATATATTTTTTAAGATGCATATTCTTTAATTTTAACTAACAAACTTAAACATATTTTTCTATATTTTTATTTATTTTGTTTATTGCTGTATTATTTTAAACCTAAAATTGGTGTTTCTGGTTATTTAAAATACAAAAAGTATATGTTTTAACCATTTACACATTTTTGTCAAAAATAAACATTTTTATTGCATTGTTTTTAAATTTTTAAAGTACGTGTAAAATGTTCTTTTGTAAGTTACTTGCCACTCAAACAGACAGATATTAAATTTAAGCTTTTCTGGCAATAAAAAACATTTACTTCCACAAACACAATTTCATTAGTCGGGTTTTAACTGAGCAATATGTATTTAACAACTTCGTAAATGTTTGAAAACATTTAACAGTCAACCATCAAATAAATAAAACAAAATGAAACAAAAAAATATCAAATGAAATCTAATTTTTTTCAAAGGATATAAAGAAAATTTTGAAGAGTTTTTTGGTAGATTAAGTCGTATTTGAAGTTACTCTACGGAGAAATTTTACTCAAAACTTCATTTCGATCAAGTTATTTGTTATTATTTCACCAGCTTGATACACTTTATTATTATTAAAAATTACTGCCCTATTTTAAAATCTTCAAAATTCTATGACAAAATGTTAATTTTTAAGTTTTTTTTCGATATTTGGTTTTACAAAATTGTTACATACAACAAATTACATTCAAGAAAAATATGTATTAAGAAAGAATCAAAAAAGTAAAATTTCACTCCTTTATCAGTGTTTTTGAAGCTAACCGATTTAAAATATTGAAAAAATTTACTCTTTTATATTTTTCTTCCTAAATCCTATAAATAAATAAATTTTTATATAAAATTAAACTATGGTTTCAAATTGATGAAGTTTATGTTTAGTTGATCATTAGAATAGTTTTCGTTTAATTTGAGATCATTTTACTTCGTTTGTAGATGGTTTAAATGAAGAGAAGCTTGATAAAATTTTGTCTGTAAATTATAGGGAAAAACTTGCAAAAATTTGATAAAAATTTCAAATTTTTAAAAATTTGCATTTCCTATACCATGAATTTTGTATAACCATCAATCGTCATTTTATCATATGTATTTCACTTTAGAAATCGTCAAAATGAATTGAAATCGTCAAAGTTGGCAGGACTGAGCAGACATGAGGCATTGATACAGGGCGTTTCAAATAACTACCATTTTATTTTGTATACTCTGAACAAATTTCCTAAATTTATGTTTTTAAGAAGAAATAAGTACAAAAAGAAGTACAGATGCTGATGCAGAAAAAAGTACAATTGGGGAAAACAAAGTAAGCGAACTACTGAAAACATTACTTCTGGCAAGCCTAAAGCATTCTAATTGCTTCATTCACTCATCGTTTGAGCACTATTACGTAATATTGTAACCTTTCGGGACACCATAATGAGCATTTAAACTTAAAAAGATTTATGCCGTAACTTTTTCGAAATCCACAAAAACGTAATATGGTTCTTAATATTTTTTTATGGACTTAACGTGAATGATAGGATGATCATATATTTGTATGAAATTGTGCATATTTTAACACAATCATATACAAAAATGTAACATTTAGTGCAATTTTAACTCAGATCTAATTATATTTAGATGTTTCAGTTTACATAAAATCATATGCAATTATATCAGGTCAAAATCCGGATACAATAATTTCTGGTTTTATATAATTATATCTATTTGTATCAGTTTAAATATAAGCAGATACAATTAGATACAAAACAGATACAATCTAATACAATTCTATCGAACATTAATTCGTATAAAATTGTAATGGATCTTTATCTAATTACATCAGATTAGATCTAAACCCATTTCTGATAAAATTTAATTTGATTACTAGGGCAAGTTTTTTTTCTCGGTATTTGCCACAAACTGCAGCATTTGTCATTTTTTCAATTATTTTCCCAAAATGCCTTTTGTTCAACCTAGCCATGAAATGAAGACCTAGTTTTTGGGATGTCAGTTAAACTTCGTTCAGGTAAACCGACAACGAAGTTTGTAAACCATTCCAATTTAATTGACAAATATTTGGCGGAAAATTCCAATAGCAGTTTTCCAGTTACAAACTGCGTTAAACGAAGATTAAAGATAATTTACAGTCTAAAAGCTCGTCATAAGTTTCGTGTTATCTAGTTTTTAATTTTGATATCTTTTTAGGCTCCATCTCGCCAAAATTTGTTACAATCAATGTATCCGAATTTAAGTAAACCTTGGATTAAAACGGAAAATATTGTTGTGACGTATTAAATATGCTCAGTGACGATCATGCAGAGTCTATACGCAATGCAAAATTGATATTTCAAAAACCTGGATATAGTTTACATAAAAAGTAATTTCTAATGTCTTTGTTTAAGCATCACCAAATTGAAAACAAAAGGACTCTCTATAAATGAAAGTTTAGATGTTATAGATTGCGTTAAGGAAGAGATTAAAGATGGCAATAACAAAGAAATTATAGAAAAATTTACTAAAGTTTTCAATATATTTTTTTAATAAGAATGAAAAGGATTCATACATGAAAACTAATTCCAGTCGAAATTACATTCTTTCAAATATGCTGCCGTTACATATACAGATGTGGAACTCGTATTTTCATTAAAACTCAACTGTTTTATGTGATAATAGTAGATCGTTTCATTTTGATAACTTGAAAAAGCACAAGATTGTACTAAGCAATCAAAATTTAATAAAGTAAAATTAAATAAAACTTTAATATTTAACTTTTTATTTTTTACACATTTTGTTTTGCTACTTTGACATTTTTGCCATTTCTTGTGGCATTTTTTATGGTTTTTCGTGCTATTTTGCCTGCCATTTTTAACTTTTTTCGTGCAAAAAAAAAAACTTGCCCTGATGATAACATATAGCGTCACATAGAAATTAACATGACTACATAAAGCTTCATAACAAATTTTTTTTAATCGGGGTATTACAAAGTTAAATGAATGCGGCAATATTTCCCTAATATGTGGAGTTTGGGGGTAAGCCCCAAAAAATATACAGCAGAAAACATCATAAATGACAAAAAAGCACAAAATGGCACAACATGGTTTACAACAAAGTACAACAGAGGAAATACTTTGGCATGGCACTCAATTTCCAACAGCAGGATGTTAAATGTTGGCACAAGCAACTGATTAAAAAAAAACAAACTGTGAAAATTTTAGTTTGAACGAACGACTGCTGTTTTTATTTTTGGCAAAACAGTAGCAGCAGCAGCGGTAACAACAATAATAACACAGCAACAACAACAATATAGTATCAATAAGATTATTACACAAGGTGGAGTCTGAAATTCTGAAAACATTAAAACCAAAATACCTGAAAACCGTTTGTGAAAATTCAAACAATAACACCTGCAGCGAAATATGTTTTTCTCATAGTCTTCTTTTGTTTCATTTTTCTTTTTATACCTTTTTTTTTTGGTCCTAGAAGGGGAATTGATACAGATTAGCGATACTAAAAACTGCCAACAACGTGTTCAACACAACATAATAATATAAGAAATGAAGTATAAAATATGTTGGGTTGGATTTAAACCAAAAACAAATAAAGGAAAGAAAATCTTAAAAAGTTGCTGGAATAATTAAAGTTTTTGTAGATAAACACATTTCATTAGAAAAATCATAAAAATGGTAGGAGGATGTTAAAAGTCTGTAGTTAAAAGCAAAAAATGTTGAATATTTAAATTACAAATTCAAATATCATGTCGTTACTGAAAAGTTTTAATATAAAAGTATCAACAAATTTTAAGTTTTACTGTGAATATTAATTTCATCATTGTGGGATGCGCACAGAAAAAAGATTTGCTCTGATAACTGAACAAGTCAAATCATTAACGTCGGCTGTGTCCAATTTTGTTAAAATGAAAAAAAAAAAAAAACATATTTTTTTAACAAATTCAAGGAAAAAAATTTTGGGAAGAAATAAATTGGCAAATTAATTTGGAAATAAAGTTCAAGGAAGAACTGTTAGCAAACAAATTATGTGAAGAAAAAAAAAATGGAAATTTGACGAAAAAATTCTCAAAATAAAAAAATTTTGTGAAAAAACCATTGTGAGGAAAAAATATTTTAAAAATCGGATTGTTTTTAGAGCGCTTTTTTAAATTTAAAATATTGCCTTAACATTTTCAAGTACATATTTGACTTGGAAATAAAATTAGATTTCAATTAAAGTTGTATTGATTCAATTAAATAATTAAATATTTAAAAAAAAAAAAAATTTTAATTGTAGCAATTAAAAATGTAAATTAATGAAATTAACAGTTTAACCCTACAGTACTATCGTCTATTCAACTTACGTCATTACTATCGTCATGTGTAATCCACCCCTTTTTATTAGTATATGTCATTTATATCAGTTAAATTCAAATATGCAAATAATATTTTTTTTTTTTTGTTTTAATAATGAACACCAAAATACAGAAAAGAAATTTAATTTTATAAGTTTGGCAATTCATTTATTTTAAATAATATTTTGTACATGTACACCTCTCTTGAAAAAATCCAACAATTCAGCCCTATGGGCGGACTGCACCCAGGCAATAGTGCTGTAGGTTTAAAAAAAAACATAATTTTTTTTTTTTAATCTTATAATTCCCATAACCTTTTTACTTAAAGTATAGAAACACAAGTAGAATTCAATAAGATATTATATAATCATATGCCCAATTTTTTTTCCCAATCTTTTTTTCAGATGTTGTTTTAACCCTTAAATGCATTTGGCAACAAATTAAATTTTTTAATGATACACTGAGAGAATTATTTGTATGATATCAATGAATTTTTGCATTAGTTCTTTTGAATTGTCACTGGAACTCGTCCCATTGAAACATTTCATCAAACTAATGCAGTTGTACATAAAATTTTATCAAAACTTTCATATTATTTATTAAAAATTTCTCACTAGTAATGAAAAAGTTTCATTAAAATAGTTTCATTAGAACTATAAAACTTTTTCATAAAGTTTAAGAAGTTTTACATTCACATAGTCAAGAAAACTTCATTGGTTTAGTGAAAAAATTTCCTTAAAATTCGTCCAAAGAATTCTCCCTAAGTATGATCAAAGTAATAAATAAAATTTTGAAAAATTAAAGTTTAAAAATCTTAAATTTGGAATATGTGTTCCTTCGAATTCGCTGGTACAGTACTTTTCGGAATTTCGCCCCAAAACCGTGATAAAATATGGGTTAAATGGAGGAAAAGTTTCTCCGTTGGCAGCCTGGAAAAAGCGCAAAGTAGAGGAACTAACCCTGCGTAGACATCAACTTGGAATTTGGATTTTGGAAAATTCTATGGGAAGGGAAAAAAATGCGAAAAATCACCTCCTTGTTTGCAGGGCCAAGCCGCTAAAAATAGTAACTTGTAAGTTGGTATGTAAGTTCCAAATCCCAAGTAAACATCCGCTTAAACGGGATTTTTGAAAAGTTCCACGGGATGGGATAAAGAGGGTAAAAGTATACTCCTTGGCGACAATGCAAAACCCTTTGGCTAGAGTTTAATATGAAATAAAATAAATGTTCCTTTGAATATGACGTAAACCGTTATGGTAAGAACTTGAAATATGGTACAGGGGTCACCTAAAAATCTTCCCTTAATGGTTTAACCAAACCTCTGAAATTGGAATATTTTAATTTTAATATATGTTAAAAGGTACTTTTTTGGAAACTTCTATAAAAACGTGGTTTTAAAGGGAAAAAAGTCTACCCCATAATCGCTTAGGTCAAATCGCTGGAGATCGGAACTGTTAATTTGTAATACACACATACACTACGACTGCGGTCTTGGAAATTCTTATGCGGAGGGAAAGTCCCCCAAAACGTCCAGCCCAAACCTCTCGGACAAAAAGTCTAAAATATAAAATATGTGTTTCTCGGGGTATGGGATAATTCACTGAAGATACACTCACAATTGTTTTTTCGTTTAAAAAATTAATTGACAAAATCTGTAAAAACACTAGATTTTTTCGTTTATTTCAATACTCAATACAATAAAACAATTTTTTGTTTTATATAGAAAATTTTAACTGAATATTTTAACTAATACCGAAAGTCCGTTTTTTGTTTATTTTGTTTATTGAATAACATACAGAAAAGTTAAAAATCTATTTCTTTGGTATTTTAACTACATATTCCGTTGAAACAACTTTACGGAATAACTTTTCTGGTGCGCCACGGTAGGCTAGTTGGTAGCGTGCTAGCTTATCAGTGCGGGCGTCGTGGGTTCGATTCCCACCAGAGGCACTGGTCTGTTTTCGCTACAACGCGACAAAGGCCATAGTAGCTAGAGCTCGGTTAGGGTAATAGTATATAATTTGTAATTATATGATTATTAATTAATAAAAAAATAAATAAAAAAATTTTCAAATAACTGTTGAACTTTTATGGAAAAGTTCTTGCGAGTGTATACATACTTTTTGAATTTTTGATTTGGTATAAATTGCATATGAAAGATAAAAAAAAACAAAGTTTATTGACAATACAAAGCCTTTCAGGTATAATATTTAAAACTTGAAATATATTTCGGTGTTGTTGTTACAAACAAATAAAATTTTTGTTACAAACAAATAAAATTTCCTTTGAAAGCAGGACGAATTACATTTCATTAATTTACAGTTATATTAGTTTTTGTTTTCATATACATCGAGATTATTTTTATGTTATTTTCAATTTATAACGAGCTTTCAACCTCCGTTGTGGTGTAATGGTTAGCGCGTTTGACTTTTACAACAGAAGGTCCCCGGTGCCGGCAACATCAAATTAATATGTATGAGTTTTTCTATCCCTCATACGTATCGCAATGTCCACCTTCGGTGTTCCCATAGCAATTAACCCCACCGAAGTAAAATAATGAATCAGGGCTATGAACCAAAAAGCTTCAATAAGATCGCCAACTCTCCATCAGGTGGCGAGCAACAACTGTTCTACTAGACTTATCATCTCGCGCAATTACAGTGTTGCCATGTCTGAAGCTCTTCATCTTTCCCCACCTTTCATCTCTATACTATCCCTTTCCAAAGAAAGCAACACACTAAATATAGGAAGTATTTCCTGAGTGTTGCCTCTCTTTTAAAAAAAAAAAAAAAAAAATAAAGCAAATCAAACATATTAGCTAGGTTGATACTAGTATTTCGATCTGGCTAAAGATCTCATCAGAACCCGAAGTTTTAGAAAAGTTAGAGCCTCCATAATAGGCAGAACTTTAACAAAAAACCTATTAATAATCAATTTTGCTCCATTATTGTCTTCTTAGTAATCAAGCACGTGGTTAGGTCTTTTCCTAACAATCATCATGACGTTACTAAACTTTGAAGACCAAAAATGTTCTATTTATATAAAAAATTTTAGAATTAGTTTTTTCCTGTTGACAATATGAACCATAAATGTAGTAAAAATGAACCACAAATGTATTAAAATGTAAATTCATAGTACAGTAATTTGATGTGGTTTGTGTTTTTAAATGAACTACAAATGTAGTCAAAACTTAAATTTCTTCTGCAAATGACTGCTTTTTCGCTTCAAAATAGAGATACTGTATTACTACTCAAACAACTACAAATATTTGCAGCAGAAGTCCCTGAGTGTAGTTACGACATATTTTTTTATCCCGATGTAAAAAAAACCGTCAATATGAAATTCGTAACTAAGGCTAAAAATTTTAATTTTTAAGCATTTTAAAAACTCTCATTTCATGTTTTCAAAATTTTTCTCGCTTTCCGTCGGTGTCAAATGTCAACTTTTTTGATATTTCATTAAAATGGATCGAAATATTTTGTTAGTTTTTACGGGTTTTGATTAAATATTACTTAACAATACTCCAAATTCTAATCTTGATGCTTTATCAAAAATGAAAGTAAGCCTTTTTTAAACTTACATTCGAAATGACCCATCCATTTTAAAACATTAAATTTATTGTTGGATAAAAATATTTGCATAATACATTAAAAAAAACCTTGCAGTTATGGGGTTTCTAAAAAAAAACTTAATTTTTTATGTGCATGAAATGTCTTTCCCCACTAATCACTTAACTTAAAACTACATTAATTCAAATTTTAATCTGATTTTTTTTTTAAGCTTTCTGGTTGGTAAAACTAATCAATTACTGAAAAAACTTATCGTTTTTAGTAAGTCAAACATATTTTTACAAAATCTTTATCTTTGACTTCCATTTGCCAAAGTTTTCTTGAATTTATGCACAACATAAATTAAATCTTATTTTACAAACTTATGTTTTCGTAAGATTTGCCAACATTATAAAAACATACATAAATCTTATGCCAACATTTTACACCTTCCACGGTGAGCCTGCGACGATTTAAATAAAATTTGCGTGTTACAACAATCTGAAAGGGGATTATGTTTCTAGATGGTCTATAATATATTCTCCAATAAAAACGAAAAAAATTAGGTGGAGCTTTTTTTCGAAGGACAATCAAAATTTTCTTTAGTTTAGTGGGCAGCCCACTGATTTTGACAAAAAAATTAAAAACGATTCAGATACCTAAGGTGAGTCGAGAGTATTAGTCTTTTGTCAGACACTCCCCCTTTGTAGGCTCCAAGGCTTAACGGCCTTTATCTCAAAAATTACTTATCTGTTCCGGACAAATCTAATATCTAATTGGAAATCTTCTTTCGTATGATGTATATTCATTTTTATTTCCCAGGGATGGGACAGTGTTATTTCTTATTTAAAGTTCAAAAAAACAAAATTTTTAAATTTAAACTTAAACCCTTTACTTTTAAGTCCTGACAAAAAAAATAAAATTCTCAACTCAGCTCTCGTATCTGAATCATTCCCAAAGTGTTTATCGAAATCGGTTAGGTGCCTGTAAACTAAAGACAGACCAAATTTTGATAATTGTGATGGGCACGAAAAACTACGCCACTTAGATTTTTGTCTTTAAAAAATTTAATACTTTTGAGGCCATGTCTCGTCTATTATACCGATATAACTGACAAAATACAGAGTTTTTGTGTTGTTTTCGGTAATTTTTAATTTAAGTGAAATAAAACGCTCCCATCAGTTGAAAATAAAAATGTAGATATATCATACGAAAGAAAATTTTATAGGCTTTCCAATGACATATAATGTGTAACTTACAGATAAGTAATTTTTGAGAAAATTAAAGTTGAAAAATGTATCTCTTAAGCCTTACCGCCTTTAAAAGGGGTAAGGTGCCCCAAAACTAAAGAAAGGCCAAATCTTGAAAATTTTTAATTTCTTCGGTTTTATTGGAATATTTCTTTTTTAACATCTAGAAACAGAATCTGTTTTCAGATTGCATTAACTCGCAGATTATATTTAAATTGACTCAGGCGCACCGTGCTTTTTGATTTAAACTTATCTGAACTTGCTGTTAACATCTTTTCCGTACCCATAACTTAACTTATTTTTTTCTTTTCCCAAAGTCTTAAAATTTGCTAAATATATTTCTAATTTTGTTCGCTGCCAAAAACTTTATTTAGCACTTTTCAGAGCTTAAATGAAAACTGTTATTTATTACATAAAGTGCACTTTATTTTCACGATGGAGAGAGAAAAAAACAGAGATTGTAGTTATTTTCACAATTCATTTCAAGCTGTAAGAAATAACAAAATATGGCCAAAAAGTGGCATCAGCTTCAGTTAACTTTTGCAAAAATATGTAGAAGAATTATATTCAAGCACTTTATAAAACTTCTATGGTTTTCTTTTTAGTTTTTTTTTTCGACAGTTTATACAAAAAAATATTTTTTTTGCATAAAATAACCATAGTTTTGTTTGAATAGACAAAACCGCTATCGTGAAATATTTTCAAATGTTTTTTTGGTAATGTAAGAAAAATAAAAATATGCAAAAAAAAAAATCTAAATAATTTATTAGTTCATTTAGTGTTGCATTGTGTTTAAAAAGTTTAAAATTTGAATTGCAATATTATAGCAAAAAAAATGGGTAGTCAAAATCGAAAATATTAAATTTTTTATAGATAAAATTAACCCTTTCACTACCCTTGTACACTGTACACTCGAAAGCGGATCAGACATATAACAGATAAATGTCTTTTAACTTTATTTTGTTAACTTAAACTATGAAGAGACGGTTGTCAGATCTTACAATATTGTAAGATCTGGCAATGCATTGACAATGAAACATGTTTAGCAAAAGGTAAATTATCAGTTCAGACGATTGTAAGAAAACCTTTCAATTTATTGACAGACAATTGTCAAACAATAAATTTATCTGCCAACGAAAATTGTCAGTTCACACGGTTGTCAGATTCTTGTATGGCAAAAATTGCCAGATAAGTTGGTAGACATTGCCAGAACTGTCAAAGCATTTGACAGTTAATTAAATTGAAAAAGTACTAATATTAATTGTCATGGAACAAAAAAACAATTGCAACTATTTTAGCTGCATATGTATTAGAATGTAGCGAGGATGAGGACAGAATATTTTTGCAAATTGCAGTTGAAAGAGGTGCGGAGATTTGGCCATTTACCTTTGCAATCGTTCACACTAATCTGGATGGTCATCTGCGACCTCTTGCCATAAAATATCTTTGGGAAGTTTATACTCAGCGCAACCAGCATCCCATAAACTTCGCCGTACCTCGACTTCCTCGATAAGTTTGATAACACTTTCGTGTGTAAACACGGATTCCACCTTTTTGAGGTAGGATCTTTGTTTGGGTGTTGGTTTTTTTCCGGCTTTAGAGTCTGTTGGCGACTGGGAGCCTCTTGGCGACAGGATACGAAACATCAAGTCAGTTGGCTCATAGCTGCAAGTCTATGACGCAGGTTTCATTAATGGAAATGTCGCCATCCATTTTTTAATTTAATTTGATTTCCTATTTTGTTTCACTTTTGATTTTTAATATTATTAATATGAACTTTTGCTTTTTTTCATTATTATGGTCAGTGCCGCCAATAGAAACATTTTTGTGACAATACTGCCATAGTCAGATGCATTAATTTAAACACATCTGAAAATAAAAAATAGTTCACAATGGCTGGCAATTATCTGACAATGGCAACGTAGGGTATTCACACGAATGTCAGATGTCTGACATTATTATTTTCTTACAATGTACAGACAATGCTTTTTCTGACAATGTTGCCAGACAAAAGTTGTAATTTCACACTGTTGTTAGACATTTTCTGAACATTTTTCTGACAATATTGTAAGATCTGACAACCGTCTGTACATAGCTTTATATGTTTTCCAACATTGTCCCATTTTCCCTCCCCCTGGATTAGCGCCTGTTTATATTTAACGGCGCAACAATTGCTTTTAAGATTAATCGGGAGTTCAGACATCGAAATTAATCTATTAACGTTAATCTACCTTTTTAATTTTTCTCGTTTATAAAAGCATTTTTGGTAATTAAAAGTTTAACTTGACAGCCAAAAGATTAACTTCATCAGTTTAATTATCAATGTGGCGCCGATAGCTATCCGACATAAGAGGAAAAATGTTGTCGATAGCACCAACATTTTTTTCGGCAGCGTCTTAAAGTTAAATTTCACGTGAATATGTATGTATGTTTTTTAGCGTTGCCAACCGAAATTATATCAAAACACAGAGTTGAACACAATTAGTAGTATTAATACAGAGTCGTTTAGAAATGTAGCCAGAAAAAAAGTTTGATTAACTGTTAATCAAACAAGTTAAAAATTGTTTAATCGACTTGTTTAGTGCTCCCATTTTTAGTAGAATAAATTTCTTTGTGTAAATTCCCTACACTGAGAAAATTATCTGCATGATATCAACGAATTTTTCCATTAGATTTATGAATTGTCACTCCATTAAAACTTTTCATTAAATTAATTCAGTTTTTCATAAAATTTATATACATTATAATTATTAAAAATTTCATACGACTAATGAAAAAGTTTCATTAAAACTATGAAGCTTTTAATAAAGATTAAGACATTTTTTATTCAGAATGTGATAAAAACTTTCATTAGTTTAGTAAAAAAAAAAACGTCAGTAAAACTCGTCCAAGAAATTCTCTCTGTGCATTAAACAAATATAAAATATTAATACTACAACTTTTGCTTTGATTTAATTAAAGTTACATTAATTTATAGATTTCATTATATTTATCACATTTCAAAATATATATTACAGCAGAAAAAAAAATATAAAAATGCACTCAAAAAAATGGTTTATCATATATTAGAACTTAAATCGAAAACCTCGATTATTTTGGAAAACACTCATATTGCTGGTGTTATGATATTTAATTGAGTTTCGGGATACTTATTTGCAGGATATCATATCATATTAAATACTTTTAAATTCGCAAAATTAAAAATTTTGTATAAGAATGCTTATTGAGGTAATGAAAATTTTGTTTGTTCCATCAAATCTAGAGACCCTAAAATTTGTTGATGTCTTTTCGATTTTAGTATTAAGCTAATTAAAATCTTTTATTTGATATACGTTTTGACGGAATTCATATAGCGCTTTAGTTGTCACAAAGCCAAAAGTGTTTGATAAAAACAAATTTATTTTTTTGCACTCTATCGATTTAGTACATCGTGAATAATCACTCTAGGTACCAAACTATGTTCCCAAGATATTTCTTTATTCACTTTCAATCTTTATTTTTCGATTTCGCCTAAATAAACTAAAGAAATAAAAGTTTTAAATTTTATCAATAAATGTCCAGTATTTTTTTTCAAAAAATTAAATACTTTTCAGCAAATGAATAAATAGTTCAAAATGTATACGTAACGATCATTTTTTTTTTCTTCACTTCTTTTTGCAAATAATTGTTTTTGTCTGATCTAAGACTCCATTTAATAATTTAAGATCAAAAAGCTCATTTAAAATAAATATATTTCTAAATTACTTGTCATTAACCTTTTAAAAACATTTTAAATCAAATTTTGATTAATGATATTGAGTATAAAAAAATTACCTTATATTTTTTTATAATTATGATATTTATTTTTGTTATTTCTATTATAGCGTTTGTATTGAAAATGTTAGAAAAGGTACCCCATACACTTTGCAGTATTATTGCAAATATTATTGCCAATATTATTATCGTTTTGCCATACGCAGTGCAATAAGATGTACAATACTTTTACACAAAATATGGCACCACTCTTTTTATTCTGTTGTGTAAGGATATAAAATTGCACAATGTTTCCAACACACTATAAAATAGTATTCACTTTTTTTTGTTTGCGCAATAAGAATCAACCCCTATTTGATTTCTTCCAATATATTGTACAACCTTCCAATATGACATACACACTGGTAATATTTTGCACAATAGCAAAAGTTGAACAAGAATATTGCGTAGTGTATGGGTACCTTTAATGTAGTTTATAAATAAACTTAATAACAATTGACAGTTTGGACATCCTCAATTGACAGAGGAGAAAATGTATTGACATTACTACCAATAAAAAAAAAGTAAATCAAATTGACATTTGAAACGGGTATAATCACAGAAAAATAATAATTATTTGTATTTTTGGAAAATTTGAATGAATTTAAAAAAAAATATATTTTTTAATGGTCATGAGGAAAATTGACAGATTTTTATTTAAGATTGACAAGATCAATAAATAATAAATACAATTTAAAATATTAAAATAGGCACATTTACACTGCTAAACACATAAAATAAAAAAACGAGTTTTAAATACAAAATTGATTTAACCCTCAAACCGGCTTAAGCTTTTTTGCAATGAAATGTATACAACATGTTTGGCACAAAAAATAAACAATACGTTCTCCTAGCTTTTAGTCGGTATGGGCCATAAAAGGGTAAAGAGCGAATCTCAGAAACGAATCTATAAAATTACGTCAATCTGGCAATGTTGTGAAACGGAGACGAAGGAGATTAGAAAATAAACAAAAATCTAATAATGGAATACTTGTGTTTGTTAGTATTTGTCACTTCTGAGTATACCCAGCTAGCATTTGGAAGATCGTTTTTAGAAAAATCATCTTACTGAGTCTTCTTCGAGTACTTTTGATGATCAAAAAGTGATTAATGACTTACAGGATTAAAAAAGGACTCGAAAATGACTCAAAATACAATAAAAAATTGTACAGCAATCGCTAATTAATCATCCCGGCGTTTAAAATGTGAGTATTTTAACCGTAATTTATGATCATATTTTACGCATCTGGATGATTGAAAACTGCTTATTATGCTTGTTTTTTCTCAAATATAACGGGACAGTTTTTGCGTATTCTAGAGTAAACGTCAACAAGTTCAATATTTGTTCATTAATAAAAGTTACATCGAGGTGTTAAAATCGTTTAATCGTGAATGTGAAATATCAATTATTGAAAATCGTGATTAAATTAAAGATAAATAAAGTGTAAATTAATTAAGTTTCTGAAATATAAGTCAAACCTAGTTTTTTTAAACCCAGAATTAATTCATCAATTCCTTTAAGAATTTGGATTGTCTGAAAAAATTAATCCTCGATTTAACTAAACTAGGTTTAACTGACATCTCAAAAACTGGGCCTTAGTGTGATTATTTATGTATATGTAATTTATTTCCATAAACTTTTTTTATTTTTAATGAAAATTTTTATTTTAAAAACTATTTTTTCTGTTAAATAAACATTGATGTGCTACATCACACTAATATGAAAATAATATTTTTTGTTTATGTTACTCCACGCTCATATGAACGTGATTTTTAAAATTGCGTCCGTGTAAACGTAGGACTCAGAAAACCGACTGAAAAACACTCGAAAAAGAGTCAAATACGATTAGTAATACGACTGATAAATAACTCGAAAAACAATCATAAATGACAATAAAAAGTCCCCCAAACAGACTGATAAATTTCTCAAAGAAGACTCGTAAGCGATTAGAAACTATAACTGGAAAACGACTCGAAAAAGACACATAAATGAAGAGAAATAGGACTAATATATGACTAGAAAGCGAATCGAAAAAGACTATAAATACTATTAGAAAAAGTGTCGAAAATGAATCTAATTTAACAAAGAAAAAGACTCATAAATGACTTATCAAGAAGAGTCGCGCTGTGGGACAATTTTCTCCCGACAAATGTGTCTTTTATGATTAGAAAATGAGCGCATATTCCATCTTTTTAATCGCGCAGAAGTGTCGAAAAAGACTCGAATTTGATCAAAATTTTTCAAAAATGCTAGCTGGGTAATATACAATAACAGAAAAAAACTAATAGGAAAGAAAGATGCAATTAGCTGCATTAGATTCGAGGCCATACTTGGGTGTGATAGTTAAACGGTCATGACTTGGTATTGTTACGTTTGTAATGTAAGATGAGCGCAGGTTTGATTCTTACGGCAGGCAGGTTGTTGAAAAATGTATCATATAGAGACAATCTGACAACTGATAAGATGCAAATAATAATATAATTTAAATAGGAAATCACTAACAACGCCTGTCCATTAAAAAGGCAGAAACTTGTCCAGTCTGATTTGAAACTTAATAGTGTTTTTTATTTTTTGAACAAAATGTATATTCTTTTTCTTAACCTCAATCTCTCTAAAATAAATAAATTTAGGCATAAATTATTCCCTTTACCAAGATATAACTTTTATTAAAGAAGAAGAAAAAAACATATATTGATTAAACTTAAGGGCTTTCCCAATAATAAAGGGTGTCCCACGAAGAGCGCAATTTTTAAATTTTAAATAAAACACAGATATTTAAAAAAAAATCGTGAAACTTCATTATATCGTAAAGTAGACAGAATGATGGAACAATATATCGTGCAGATGGCCGCCGCGGCTTTGCTGGCATGCACGCGATCTTTTAATGAAATTTTCAATGACCGTTTTGCATGAATGCTGCGGTATTTCATTAATGCAGCGTCCAATTTCCTCTTTTAAGGCTTGAGTCGTCGTCGGCTTATTCGCGTAAACCATCGACTTCAAAAAACCCCAAAGAAAAAAATCTTAATGGTGTTAAATCGCACGATCTAGGCGGCCAATTCTGATCTCCAAAACGCGAAATAACACGACCGGGAAATGACTGATGCAGTAATTGAATTGTTTCTCTGGCTGTATGTGGCGCCGTCTTCTTGGAACCACATGCCCTCCACATTCATTTCTTCAATTCTAGGCAAGAAAAAACTGGTTATCATTTCACGATACCGAACACCATTGACTGTTTGCGCTTGACCTGCCTCATTTTCCAATGATTCCTTCAGCCCAAAAACCACACCACACAGCGACACGTTGAGGATGCATTTGCTTCTCGTGAATCACTCGAGGATTTTCCTCACCCCAAATGCGACAATTCTGCCTATTGACGAAGCCATCAAGATGAATCGCAATTTGCGAACTGTAGCCGCAAAACTTTCACCATTTTCGGTAAAACAATTTCACAATGAGAATGCGTTGTTCATTCGTGTAGCGCTCCATTTTTACTAACCTCGTACCTTCTACTAGCAAACAATAACAATTGTTCAAATGTCAAACAATGACACTTCGAATGTTGCCAGATTTAAAAATTGCGTTCTTCTTGGGACACCCTTTACTTCACTAAATCTTTCTGCCAAATTTCATAACAATCCGTCCATCGTTTTCAAGGTAGCAGGCATCCTTTTGGAACGCTGTATGGCATTATACAAAAATTAGAGCATTTTTGAAGTTTAAATTTCAATCTTACTTTGTGTTTATTAACAATCAATATGTTTTCATGATTTTTGAAAATTTTGTTCATTTCAAAATATTTATTTTTTTTAAAGTGTATGAAATTTTAACTTTAACGCTTTCTCCCTTCCAACCCGTGCCATGCACACAAACAAATACTTAACAAAATATTTTGTAAATTTTGTTTTCTATCGAAATAGCTTAAATTCTTATTATAATCACTCATTAGGCGTACTTATGGCTAATTTGAAATTACTCCGCCTGGAGGCGGGCTTGCCGGTTAAAGGGTTAATAAAAATGTATTAATATTTCAACCGATTTAGCTCGTATCATTTAAATAATAGCATCAATTACTTAAAATTGTACACGATTAATTAAAGTATTTAGAGAATGCCCCCTAATGTGGCCTGTTCCCGAAAGTGGACATTTTCTGTTCGTGGTGTTGATTGAATATATCAAAACTGTCATTATTTTAAAAAAGCTTTTTTTTCGCAATATAAAGTGCAATATTTTGTAAACAATAAATTTTGTAAATTTTAAAGAGTTTTTGAAGTCTTTTTAAAGAGTATTGTAAACGGTAAGAATTGAATTCACAATTTTAATAAAAATAATTGATTCCATAAAAAAACATAAAACAAAAATGTTGAAAATTTAATTTTCACAATGTCCCCTAAAGTGTACCTTTGATATATTTTATTATTTCTTTCATATATTTTATTATAGATTTTTTTGGCTGTTCTTGTCTATTTTGGGACAATTTTCAATATGTGTCACTAAAAAAATATCGTCTGTTTACCGCAATTACATATGATAACCCCTAATTTTAATAAAACTTTTAGTCGATTTTTTTTCCATTTATAACAATTTTACATGCCTTAAGAGAATTTTTTTATATAGGTATACTTTAGGGTACATTAATGTGGACCTTTTGAGTTGTTCTGAAAGTTTTTATACAAGTATTTTAAATTCGAAATGTCTGTAAATGCATGTATCGGTATGTAATAAAATAATCAACATTCCCGAGTAAAAATTTTAATATAGTCTAATATAATAATATCTCATTTGATAAGCTCTCTGTGTACATATATACATGTATCTAATTATATCAAATTAGATATAATTTGATACAAATTAAGCCGAGCGTTGGCAATAGTCTGGACATTAAATTATATGTAATTAGATATAAATACATCTGATTTTATATAATTTTAGGCGATAGAAGGTATGCTTTTTATGACTTGAAGTTATGCTTAAAAGTATTGAAGTTGAAAATAAAAATTTCTAGAAATCAACAATTTTAAAGACCCAAATTTTCTTAAATGAAACTTAAATAACGAAATGTTTAAAAATTATTAAGAGTAAATTTAGTGTTTCAAAAATGTATAATTAAGTTGTTTTGCGTTATAAATGTGCCCATTTTTTTTTTTTTTTAATTATATAAAAGAAGACACTTGAAAATGATTTATAAAACTAATATGGTTATATGTGAAGCCATATATAAGAAAGTCTTAACTTGCAGATAACTTGACATTGAACTTAACCAAAATATGTAAGGTTTATATACAATTCTATATTTTAATAAAACTTAGCACGGGACCATTTACAATCATGTCGATCACTACACATAAAGGGTCCGCCATCTAACGTTTTTTTTTCAACTAGTGCTTATTTCGTGAATGGTAACACTTAGCTCATGTCTGATTTGACAGATAATTAGTTTTATCCTTTCGCTGAAACGAATATGGGGCACAGAAAACCCGCACGCATACATTGAAAAGCCGATACACCCAAAACGAGTCACTGTTTGGTGCGGATTTTGGTCCAGAGGCATAATTGGGCCATTTTTCTTCGAAAATGAGCAAGGAGTGGCCGTTACAGTCAATGGCGATCGTTATCGGGCCATGTTGAACGAATTTTTGTTCACAAAAATTGAAGAGGAGGATATTGGCAACATTTGGTTTCAACATTTGTTTTGGTTTTTGAAGATCGCATTATCAGCCGCAGAGCTGATGTCGTTTGGCCACCTCGGAGCTGCGATTTGACACCGTTGGACTATTATTTGTGGGGTGCCGTCAAAGATAAGTGTTACGCCAACAAGCCAGAGACAATTGACGCTTTTAAGGACAATATTCGTGAAGCCATTAGGTGAAATACAGCTGCACACAATCGATAATTCGATAATGTGCTTAAAAATTGGACCGATCGTGTAGGCTACTGCATGGCCAGCCGAGGCAGCCATTTGAATGAAATTATTTTCCATTATTAACCGGAAGGATTGTACTTTCAAATAAAAAAAGAAATTTGAGAAAATATTCAGTAGTTTTTTTTATAGCATTTTCAAAAAAAAAAAAGTTATTTGGCGGACCCTTTATTTTGATTATTATATGGCTTATGTAGTTATATATGAAGTAAGATTTGGAGACATATAATAATATCAGGTACCATATAAAAACATGTTCTCAATAAAAATTATTTGATGTATTTGTATACAATGATATTTTGTTATAAATACACTCTACTAGCATTGCTTTAATTACTATTAATACTTCCCCCCAAAAATACTATCCAATCGAACATATTTACAAAAATTCGCATAATTTAGACAATTTGTTATTTTTTTCTTTTTCTAATACTATTCATCGTTCAAAAGATATGTCAATTAAATGTGTTTTTGTGTATTTACCAAATTAGAAATTCTAATGAAAATATTTTTGAAAACAAAACACGAACACAAACTAAAATTTAATTTTCTTTAATGAATTATTTCGGACCTAATATGTCAGATAAATTTGTTTTTAATAATCGGAGTCTATTTAATCTTGATAATAAATTCGTCATCTCTAATTTCGAATATCACATTCGCAAAACTCCGATAATTTATTTACAACGAAATCGATAATTTTCCCAAAAAAATTCTCCATCATATTGAATGCGCAATTTTCAATACTTTAAATTTTTTTTTCAGGTTCGTATTCCGAAAATATTTGATACAAATCCCCCTGTTTTGTTTATAAACTAAACAAAAAATAAAAAGGAGGCAAAAAACAAAAAGCGTGTATTGAATATCCACGAGAGGTGGACCTTGCACATAACAAACAAGTTTTCAATTTAATTTTTTGATCAATGGTTATCATCTTTAACTTCAAGCTCACATATTAGTTCTCATGTAGTGAGTAAACTAGTTTATATGAGTGTTTGATGTTTGACATGGGATTGTTACCGCTTTCAAAACGTGTTCTGATGATGGGAACCTAGAAAATTCCCGAAATAGATCTATCAACACATTCCTGAAAGCGTCAAATAA